>CAUYQV010103403.1:0-73941 GCA_963574575.1 Galagoides demidoff | reverse complement strand
ACCTGCTGGTGTGTGACCTGCCTAAGCTAACCTGCCTGTGTCCCTGTGTCCTTGACTGTAATATGGGGATGACCAGGTGTTTGCTTCACAGAGCATTAGGTGGACTGAGCAAATAGATATTTGTAGAACACTTGGCAAGGTCCCTAAGCACTGAATTAGTGTTTGCTAAATGAGAGGAATGTGGGAAGGAAAAGTGAGTTCAATAGAGAGGGGGGCTAAGAATTTGGCCAAAACAGAAACCAAAATGGCACACCTCATTCAATAGCTGGCCTTGGAGAATAAAGTGACATGTGGTAAGAAGCAGAGGAGCTTCCTCCAGCTGCCTTCCTTCAGGAGCTGAAGCCCTCATCCCTGCACAATGGGAAAGGGCTACCTTCTCCAGGGTCCACAGGTGGCCAAGGTAGGCCCCCGCAAAACTCCACAAGACTGGCAGGGTGGAAGCACCACTCTGAACGTCTCACCAAGGCAGCTCTCTGATCGTGGTGTCTGGCCTTGCCCCCAGAGCTGCTAAGACGTGGCTTCTGAGGACAGACTCAAGCCTGCTGCAAGACCGCAACTGGGAGGCTTTTTGCAGGGTTACAACTCACAAGCTGCTCTTCGGTCATGCATCCCAGCCCCTGCTCAGAAACTTTTCATAATCTCATCACACAAAGCTAGTTCTGCCCTTCCTCAGAAGAGAGCCTCCTGCCCCAGACCAGCGGGTCTAATTCTTGGAGGTCAGGTGCCTTTCCAGTTCTTTCGCTTGATTTCTTCTACCCACAGTGCACCTCTGTCTGCACAGGCCTCCAGCCTTTGCTAGGGCAGTCCTTCCCAGCTTCCTCTAGTAGGTGAGACTTTGCTAAGAAACCCAAACCACATAATCCCTCACATCCCCCCTCATGGCCATAATTCTTAGCCTTCAACCTTGACTGGGCCACCTGTGTCAAGGGAAATAACCCACGCCCTGTGGGTTACTGAAAATTTTGGTATGTGTTTTAGGATTACAGGTATGGGCTCGGCCAACCAGCCAAGTCACAGGAGCCCCTGAGTGATTTCTCTGTTGCTCCACAACAGTAAGGGTGGACTGTGTCCACAGCAGAAGGGGGGGGTGGGCGGGCCTGCTGATCTAGCAAATGTGTAAATGTTTATCCACCCTGACATTTCCCATCATTAAAAGGAGGCAGCTGGATTGCTGGCAGGTGGCCTGACCAAGGGGTGGGGCTCCCTTGTGTCCTGCTGCTAAGCAGGAATCGTGTGCACACGTGAGTTGCTCTACTCTGCTCTGGGGCCTGGCATGGCCGGGCAGGGGGCTGCAGACACCCCCTCTCCTCCACACCACCCACTCACCAGGGTGCGGGCGCCATACTGCTTCTCCACTTTCTCCTTCAGCTGTCTGAAGCAGGCTTCCATCCTCTCATGGAACGGCCTCAGTGCTTCTGTGACCTTGTCTCCATGAATCCTAATCCCCTCGGCCAAAAATGGAATCTGAAAAACAGAGGTTAGGTTCCTCACTTCTCGGGTCATGGTCCGGGGGAGCCAGGTGCACGGTGGAAGGTGCTGCAGTACAAGCCACATCTGCTCTTGTTCCATGTCAAACAGGCACAGTGAACCCACCAGCAGGCAGACTGCCCCCTACCCCCCAGACCAAACGCTGAGATGGAAATCACACCCATTCTGAACTGGACGTGTCCAGAGTGATGCCCCCCACACACACACACACACCATGGCCACTCAACTAAGGTCCCAGAATAGACCCATCTGTGCTCTGCAGTTGAGGACGGGAAGAGCTGCACTTTGAATCTGTTTAGATATAACTTGTTCTGGTAGCAAAGGGTCATGTCACAATGCAAACTTTTTTTTTAAAGCTAAGAATATTGCCTTTCAGGCAATTGAGAACCCAATTCCAAAACGTAATTACACGTGATCTATAGTCCTGAGGAATATTCTTATTTGGGAAGGAAGAATACATTTATTCTTCCTTAAAACTAAAAATAATCACTTCTCTGCCGACACTGCTGTCACAAAGTATCCATGCCAACAATTCACTTCCTAGCGAGGAGATGCAGCTGACCTTTAAAAGTGTCACAGGAGAGACATTTCCATTCTCTCAGCCGCAGAGACACACCACAGTGGCTGCCCTCGGCAGAGGGTGTGGGAAAGGCCCCTTTCTGCCCCCGGCCTCTACTTCCCCCGAAGGTTGGACCAGGAGTTAGACCTTCTTCAGTGCAATCAAGCTAAGAGGTTTGCTCTTAATAATTTATAATTAAATCAAAATACTGATTAAAAACAGATTTTCCTAATAGGATAGAACACCAATCTAAATGAGCAGAAATTTATTAGTAAGAAGGATAATAAGTACACAATTGAATTTCATGTGAACAAATTCAAGAAATCTTATCAAGATGAATCAACGCATAAGAAGTATTTGGTTGCCATTTATAGCACACAGCTGCTGCCTGTCTCGGCACTCCAGGAGAGGAGGGAGTCAGCTAGCGTCCCTCAGCCTGCTCTCAAGCTGCACTGACACCAAAGTTTGTTTTGCTGACACTTGGGTCCAAACCCAAGGTACACGCCAGTTATCCCCTTCTGGCCAGTTATTGCCAAAGGAGAGTGTGCAGGTGAGATTTCATAATAGCTGGTACGGTTTAATATTTCACAGGGATTGCTCCTGCAGACGGCGGCCTCCCTGGGGCTAGCCGCGGTTTCCTCAGGGCCAACAGTAGAAAATGCTCACTGTAAGCCTCGTGTTTCCTGAGTTCTGCCTTCAGGGATGACAAAGGCCAGTGGGAACAGTGTCTGGTGGGATTGCAAACACCCACGTGCACCTCTGGGTGCCAAAGCAGGTCTGTGTGGGGTGCTCTCTCAAGGTGAAGCACAGCCACCCTAGATACTAAAAGCACTTTTGATTTAGCACGAATCTCTCTCAAATGTGCAAAATGCAATCTAATCATGTCCTTTTTTGTTGGTGGTGGTAATGGTGGTGGTGTGATGAAACTCTTAATTGGTCAGTTCTTTACATCAAAGAAGGCGCTTGCTGGATGAGGGTAAAACCACTGGGTTTAGGTCATTGGTCCTGCCTGAATTGCAACTTGGCAGGTGAAACTTAACAAGGTGTGCACAGTTCCTGATCTGCTGTTGGCTGGAAATAACCTGCTTATAGGCTGGGACCTAGCCCCCTGTTCTATGTTTATTTGTGGCTGAACTATGATTCTACATGAAAGAAAATAAAAATATGTCTTGTGTAAACACATTCCAACCTACAAGGTATTAAATAGACAAATAGTAAGCCACAGACCCAGGGCCTGAAATGGTCTTCAGACCTTTTAGTTCTATGGGGTCCCAGCCTGGCTGAACACGAACATTTCTCAGACAGATTCCTGGACTGGATTTACTGTAGGCGGCTCCCTGAAATCTGCCTTCCTAAGAGTTTCTCAGAGCCCAGACAGAACTTTCCCAAAGTCACACTGCTGGTTGTTCAAAACGAGCCTGCAGCCTGCTCTACAAAGATGCCCCGCTAATGCCTGGCATTTGAAGTTTGCTCCTGTTTGTTCCCTGCACAGATTCGTGCCCTGCATGGAGTGGAGAACATTTGGAAGCCCTGCTTGGTGCTCCAGGAGCACCACCCCTGGCCACAGCGGTCACGCTTGTCATCAGCTGGGGATGATGAGTGACTCTGGTCTTTCATCTTTGTACATTTCAAAAGAGAAATATGAGAACATCACAGCAGTTTAATAGGAGACTGTATGGATTCCTCTTTGGACACTCGGCAGGGATGCCCAACAATGACAGCTGTGTTTGGGAAAGATGGAGCTGTGCCTTTGAGAAGTGACTCGTGACCTGGTGTCAGCTGCAACCCTGGACGAGGCTCCACACAGCCTGCACCAGGGCTGCAGCCTCCCCCCCACAGAGAGGAGCAAGGCGGCCCATCCCGAGTTCAGAGACGGCAAGCAGAGCAGAGGAGCTGCCAGACTTATTAACCAGGCTTTGCAGACCATTTTGGGCATTTACTGTACATTGGCGATGAAAACTCTGCAAACGTGTCCTGGGACTCCCAGGAGGAAAATCTCACTGTGCCCTGATAGAGATTCAGGAAATAAAGTCCCAGTGAACCAGTAAACAAAAGGAGAACAAACCATTCTGATGACCCCAAACTTCTTGTTTTTAATGAACCCATGACTCAACTACCCATATGAAGATAAGGGTTTTCAAAACATTTGCAAATGAAAGCAAAATCACATGCAATGTTTTAGATATGTATTTTTCATTACTTTTTGATTTAATGAAGTGACTAGAAAACTGGGTCTTTCAACTTTCCTGCGAACTGCTTTAAAATTCATCCTTTAATATAGTTATTAGGAGTGATGACATAGGGCTGACATAAAGTTGCTCTCTGGGGAACAAATTATTTTCCTCTGTAGGGCTTGAAACTCTTAAAATCCAATTTGCTGTAAAAGCTTACAGGAAAAAAAAAAATCAATAGAACTTTTGCAGACCAAACTAGTTTTTGGATAGCATTGGTTTTACAGCCTTCAGAAGAATTTTGAATTCTGTACTCTTTAGTTTCTACAACATCTAAAATGGAATCATTAAAAATTTTAAATTTGCTCCCACTTTATTAGTAACAGAGGAAGATGGACTGGGTACAGAGAAGCCACATAGCCCCTTCTGGAAGCCTGGGACTGCTGGCTGAGCAAAGTGGCACTGGCTACGATGCCCCCACCTCTCTCAGCTCTCTGCTCACTCAGCCTTCCCAGAAGACCTCAGGGACAGCACCCTCCTTGCCTTCTGCTCAGGAAAAAGAGGCGTAAAGAAACGAGTTGCTCCACGTAGCAGAGCAAGTGTGAACTGAGCTCCCTGTTGGCCTGACACGCTCTGGCGGGGGGGGGGGGCTCCGACACACACAGACACACACATGGGTAACTGACTACCGAGCACGGGCACCCCTGAGGGCCCCCTAGGAAAGACTCAGGAGGCCGCAGGGGCAGGGGTTTGAAAATTACATGACATGCAGAACTGTAGCTGGGAAAACGCAAATGAGGACACACACCACTGAGAGCCTGCGGGAGGACGGGGGAGGGTGCCTGTGGCTCCGGCCACACACTCGCGGAGGCCTGTGTCAGCCCAGCGCTCTCTGGGCACAGGCCAGGGTGCCAGGTACTACATCTCTGAGCCTGCCTAGAGTTCTGTCCTATCAATACCACACTGCTGGGTTTTCCAGCAGCAGGAGGAAAGAAGCCTTGTTCACTGGTGAGAGAGAACATCCTGGATGTTCTAATTGCTGACTGCAGGGAGCCCGGGAGCCGTGGGTGGGCTCGCCCAGGGACAACACTAGTCTCGTCTGTGCTGACTGCCAGCCAGAAGCCCCCATGCTGGCTGGGCATGTGTGCTGAGGGGAGCCCGGCAGAGCTGCGCTGGCCTACACTCGGCTTTCCTTCCCCTCCAGTCGGGCAAGGCTGGCATCTGACACTCTACCTGCCAAGCAATCAGGTCCTTGAGCTTCTCGATCTTGTCGTGGGCCTCGGGGTGCTCCTGCAGGTACCGGTCCGTGAAGAAGGCCTGGAGGAGACAGGGACAGCCGTTCAGTCCACCTGGCCATCCGGCACAGATTCTCACACCTACTGTGTGCAGGGCCCTGGGGATAGAGCTCACTCCAGAGCTAGGGTTACACTCTGCTCAGCACCCAGGGCAAACTGCCCAGCAAGGCCAAATAGAATAAATGGCGCTGATGGACCCCTGGGGAAGCAGAGGGAACCTGGCTGCATGCCATCACTTGGGTCCAGTGAAGCCATGGCTGACTGGGATTGCTGGGCCCTGCTGGGGGCAGTGGACACAGCCTCTCTGCGGCTCACACGTTGCTGCCCCACTTCATAGTTGCCCAGGCCTGACCTACACCTGCAGACAACAAAGCTGCCCCTTCCTGCAAGGGTGGTAACCCCCACAGCCTGCCCTCCTGCCACCCTCTCTGTCTCAATTTCCACCCTGTCTAGATCAGAGGTCAACATCCTTTATCTGAGAAGGGCCAGATGGCAAACATTTTAGGTTTCATGCACCATACACGTCTCTGTTACAACTACTCAACTCTGCTGTTTCTGTACCAGGACAGCAGCCACAGGCAGTAAGAGAATGCGTGGGAGTGGCAGGGTTCCCGGAGAACCTCCTGCACAGAAACGCAGGCCCCGGTCTAGACCACGCCCATGTCCTTTAGCTTCTGCCAGCTCCTATGGGGCCAAGACCCAGGGAGACTGGCTGGCCAGGCCCCTCTGCAGGGTAAGTGCTGCCCCTGGACTGAATACTTGGATGCTTTTGTCTGTAGTGATCCCAGTCTCTGGAAGCCACCTGAGGCCCACTTGCTGCAGGCAAGCCCACCCAGAGTGGATCATGGGGCCTTCCTGGCTGTCAGAGGATGCCCAAGGACTGAGCCGGGACCAGGCCTCCACTGTCCCCAGTCTGCAGAGCCTGCCTCTGGGCACTGGCCTGGCCTTCGCTGGATCACTGCTGAGACTATTCAAAGATCGTTTCTGGGGTTTGGGGACAGGGTTTGGAAGGTTCTGTCTGTGCCAGGGCAGGGCTGTCACGAGCCTTTTCGTAGTTTGCGAATCCTCCCATGACAGCGGGGTCCACGATGCCGTTGAGGAGCATGGACAGGGGGTTGATGGGCAGGCTGGGGTCATCCAGGTGCTGCTGCACCATGCTGTCGATCTTGTCGTTGGTCAGTTGCATGGTCTCTATGGCGTTCTCCAGGGGGCTGACCTCCACCTACAAGGAAGGGGCACCAGCAGGACGTCAGCCCACCCCAGCCAGCTCACAGGGCCCCGCTGAGGAGCCAGGCTGGGAGCTGGGGCAAGCTTTCTGCTCTCCCAAGCACCATTTTTCCCAGCAGAACTTCTGGATGTGATCATTTACAGCTCTACCAAGAGCAGCTGGCCCTGGTATTATCATTGTTTCTAGACAGAGCCCTCACACGAGAATTCCAAGGCACCAGCAAGGCCACTCAGTCCTGAGTATGTATGTGTGTGTGTGTACACACAAGTGCACACGTGTGTGGTCACCCTGGTGGTGTTTGAACACAATCTCCCAGCTTCAGAAAGGGAACCTTCCAGCCTGTTCTTGTTTTCTTCTTATTTTAAAGCATGAAGGTTTTAGGGCATTTTGAGGAACCCAGATGGAAACCTGGGCACTTTGAGAAGCCTGCTGTCCCTGTCTGGTCACAGAAGATGAGGGAGGGGCCCTGCCATGGCCTTCCCTGGCCTTACGGTTAGAGCTCTCGCTCCCCCAGGGTCAAGCAGCCTCATCTGTAAACCTGCTGCTGTCAGGGGGACCTTCAGCACAGGAGGCCGAGGACCACCTGTCTGAGAGGTGGAGGGTACGGGGAGCAGAGGGGATGAGTACTCTGCAAATTGCCAAGCCCTGAGTGACACTCCCTGGAGGTTGTGGAGGTAACGGAGGCTCCCTCTGTACTGCCCACCTTGCACTGATGGAGGAATGGCCATGGAGAGGTCGTAGTGCACACGATGTGGCTAGTCATGTGCACCCTGAACAACACATGATCTAGCAGTGCTGTCCTAACCCTGCACCATGCTCTGCATGCCATCCCTGGCAAACAGCTCCAGCAAAGGGACAGTCCGGGCAGTGCTCCATCTGGCCCGGCTGCTAACTCCCTGTCCCTGACCTTGCTTGCCTCAAAAAGGAATCATTTCCTATTTTTATCAAACAATCAGTGGCTAATCCTGGCCCTACAGCTAGTGCATGGAGGTTGGTCCCAGAAGGCATAAGCCATGGGGTTTGATAGCAGGATATTGGTCCTATCACTCTGGGATTATTCAGCTTCCAGCTGTCTTAGTTTGTTCCCAATGGCCAACCCTGCCAGAGGACGAGCTGCATTCACACCAAAGGTCAGGGCCCCTGTCCACCTGGAGCAGCTGACCGAGGATTACATGGGCTGTGGGCAGCGGCTCATTAGGATTAGTGCCTGCTGCGTGAAGGGGCTGCTCCTCTGTGTGCCGCATGTGGTGAGCACATCACTAGCTCCAGAGGGCCCTGGAGAAGGGGTTGCATTTTCACCGGACACATAACTCCCGAGAGCCTTCCATCCTTTTGGGGCTACCCAGGTGCTCCCAGAGCAGAAAGTGAAACGTGCCCAGGGAGGGGCAGGGAAGACTCCCAGGTGTCCCCAGGGCTCCCACCCTGTGGCTCTGCAGGGTGAAGAGGGCCAGTGGATCACAAGCCCCCCGGATGGGCCCAGAGCTCAGGCTGCCATGGGCCAAGGAGAAAAGTGAACACACAGCAAGAAAGTGAACTTCCAGCCAAGTCCTGCAGCCACATAACCAGTGCTTCAGGGCACTCTGTGCCGAGGAAATGGCACACAGGGTGAGATCCTGCCAGGTGGAGATGGCAGCTTGGAGACACTAAAAAAAAAAACACCTCCCATAGTTCAATCAGATCTTTTTATACTGCCAATTGCCACAGCCCTGGCATTTCAAAATAGTCAATAAATCTGCTGACCAACTTGGGTTCATGTAAATGAAAGTGTCCGATATAGCTTACCGCAAATGTGAGCTTCATGTAAATGCGACTGTCCCAGGGCAAGGCAAAGCTTAGTTTTGCTGAGCTGGAAATCGTTATTCCTTTAAAAAGTGCCGGGGAAGGGTATATTTTCAGGCTATTTTTACTTGAAATGAGCAAGTACTATTAATTAAGTTGTTTGTCATGTAAATGGCAATAAAACCATCAGGAAAAAAGATTTTTTAGAAAGTATGTAAATTGGAACTTGTCTTAAACTTTTCATCTAGTTAACAGAAGGAACTGTCAAAACAGCACAGCTATGACTGAATTTAAATATTTTGTAAGAAGGAGTGAAATCTTAGTTCTGGGTTTCTTAGACGCTGGAGTTGGTTGTGATTACACAGCATTTCCACTAAAATATTGGTGAGTAAGAGACACGCTCTGAGGCACAGGCAGGGTGACCGTGGGGACCGTGGGGTCTGCGGTGTGGACGCTGGCCACGGGGATCACAAGGCTCATGAGAGTGAAGAGGGAGTGTCAGACTGCCGCAGGGAGGGAATGGACAATTCCTTCTGCGGAGTGTCTTACCATGAAAACAGATTTGACCTCAAACCACCTCAAGATTCCAGGTAACTTATATGCGGTTGTGTATATGGTCCTCTCAATCCACATATTCTGCAAAGGAAACACACACACAGTACTTGTCAGGAGAAGGGAGTCAGCGGGTGGACAGGTCAGCCTGAATGGGGACCTACAGCTCTGTAGGAGTCAGGCCCTTCCTTAGGACACGGTTCTGCCTGTGCTCAGTGCAGGGGGTGTGCGCTGAGTCACACCTCACAGGCCACGCTGTGCTTAACAGTCACACAGGACACTTCAGAGCGTTCCTGGTTTGCCTGCCAGCGTTGCCCACCTACCTATTCATCAGGAGGGGGGAGGGAGAAGGGAGGGGGGATTGGGAGGAGTGAGGGGGATTGGAGGGACCATTTTTGAGGTATTTCTTACAGGGGTACAAGTGAAACTCTCTAAGAGTAGAATCAGAATGTTTTAAGACTATAACTGAGAAAATGACATGAAGGCTGTGTTGATCAGTTTGATGGAAGTATTTCGGAGTGCATGCGAAAACCCCACACTGTACCCCAGAAGTGCATTAATGTACATAGTTACCATTCAATAAAATTAAAAAAAAAAAAAAAAAAAAGAAAGTGTAAGAGGTGGGCAGGGAAGATACACATCCCTGACCATGAAGGGGTTCCCCCTTCAGAAAGTAGATTTCTGGGGGCAGCACCTGTGGCTCAGTGAGTAGGGAGCTGGCCCCATGTACCGAGGGTGGTGGGTTCAAACCCGGCCCCCGCCAAACTGCAACAAAAAATAGCCGGGCGTTGTGGCAGGTGCCTGTAGTCCCAGCTACTCAGGAGGCTGAGGCAAGAGAATCGCCTAAGCCCAGGAGCTGGAGGTTGCCGTGAGCTGTGATACCACAGTACTTTACCGAGGGTGACAAAGTAAGACTCTGTCTCTAAAAAAAAAAAATAATAATGAAATAAAATAAATAAATAAAGGTAGAATGTAGATTTTTGGAAAGCCTCTAAGTTTCAGGAGGTTTATGTTAATCTTTCTTAGTGTTCGAAAGAAACTCAAAGGTGCCAATGCCTTAAGGAAGACTGGTCCACAAAGTGACCTCTTACCTTCTGATGAAATCAGTCAGCATATTTGAAGCTTTAAAATTTGACATACTAATATATGTTTACATGAGAACATAGAGATGGGACAAAAAAAGAAGAAAAACAAATCACCCGCTACCCACAGAGGATGGTCTCAACCTTGCAGTATTTATGGTTCCAGACTGCTTGCTATGTATTGAAAGTCTATATATGTTGGTGGTGCCAAAAAATGTAGACACATTTTAAGAGATCTTGTTGGAAGTAAAATTTGACCAGTCCCCAGAGTGTGTGCATTGCAGGTACAAGGGACGTGTGTAGCACATCTAGGTGCACTCGATCAGCAGTGTAACTTCAACTCAACTTCGAAAAGTAACACATAGAGGGCGGCGCCTGTGGCTCAGAGGAGTAGGGCACTGGCCCCATGTACTGGAGGTGGTGGGTTCAAACCCAGCCCTGGCCAAAAACTGCAAAAAAGAAAAAAGTAACACATAGATAACATCTCTTAAAACATGTATATAGGTTTTTGGCACCTACTATATGTACATTTAAAATAAAAACATTTTGTACTCTGTGTTCTTTGTAACATATAGTATGTTACATATTGCAGGACATTGTGTCGCGCCAGTACATGAGATTCTATATCTCTTTACAGGCTGTACAGAAACCAGCACAGGGGAACTCATTCTGTCATGTCTGGCCGGCCACGTGCCTCCCTGAATTGCAGGATCCCTGAGCAGTCTGATCCTGCCAACAGTCATCTAGATACAAATAGCAGGAGGATGAAACGTCCACGATTCCAGAAAACTGGCCTGGATCTTGGAAAGCATTTATCCCAAACCTCATAGACTCTAGTATAGGAAAGAGGAGGGCCTGGCTGAGGCCTCAGGGACCCAGGCCAGGACTTTGGTATCTCAGGCCAATGCTCATTTTGTCCCACAGGGATGGCTGTCTCAAATACCTGG
This sequence comes from Galagoides demidoff, assembly GCA_963574575.1. Classification (NCBI taxonomy): domain Eukaryota; kingdom Metazoa; phylum Chordata; class Mammalia; order Primates; family Galagidae; genus Galagoides; species Galagoides demidoff. The sequence goes on along the minus strand of CAUYQV010103403.1, from coordinate 62,840 downwards.
CCTAGACAGAGAAGTATGCTTGCCCTTTAGGGCAGTGGTTCTCAACCTTCCTAATGCTGCGACCCACGGGTTGAGAGCCACTGCTTATGGCCATCTCTAGACCAGACCTCTGTGCTTTCTCTCATGTTAACACCACCCCGGGGGATCTCCGTTTCATCCTGGGCATTCCGGCCAGCTACTCAGGACTAAGGTCCCATCTTGACCCCCTCCTTGTTGGCTGGCCCTTGCTCTCCAGAGCTCTTCCCTTGGCCAGTCCTGGAGGCGCCAGGCTGAGGCTCTTAGCTCTTGGCCTGGTGGGCAGCCTCCCAGCCCCAGCACGAGGGGCTGGAACCTGGCTTCCCAAGACTCCAAAACCCCCGTGCTTATCAGGAAGTCTGAGGGCTTATCAAGCATGGATCAAATCCTGTGGCTTCTGAATGCTTCATCCAAGTGTGCAGACCTAAATGGGGCCATTAGGGGATTTCAGGGCCATTTAGCAGAGCAGCCTCTGAGGCTTAGTACGGCTCAAACCGTCAGGGTCTCAGTTATTCTTAGGTCCGCACCTGACAGGCCACGCATACTCAGCAGTTTACTTGACCTCCTTGTGTCTGTTCCTCTATAATCTAAGAATCTACCTCCTTCCAGATGGGATCGGTGTGAGGGAAACTCAAGAACTGCCCGTAAATCCTGCAGTGAGAGAAAGTACAAAAACACTAGCGGCACAGCTGGTAACAGCTGGAGGATCCAGGGCGCTCAGAGAGCCACTGTCCTTAGCATGTCCAGGCTGTGTCTGGGCGTTACCTCCCTCAGTGGTCTAAACAACAGCACAGTGACCAGCTGCCAAGTGGGCCCAGGATGCTGGCATTAACCAAGGTATAGAGGTTTTGTTAGAACTGGCGAAGACTTCAGAATTCAAAGCTCCTCCCAGCCCCACACGGAGTACGCTCCCTGGCCTCCGGGCTGAGAGGCTCTTCTCCATCATTCTCCTGGAGCAGCCCCAGGGAGAGAAGGCGAAAGCCCCTCTGTACTTGAGGCAACCCTGCTGGAAATGTTCCATGCTCACCTCTCAGGAGCAGGTGCTAACTCACCTTTGACCTCCTGCACCTCATAACCCCCAGATTGCAGGTGAGGGGAAGGTACTCTCAGCAGAGCTGTCCTCCTTGGGGGTCCCCAGGGCTAATTCCTCCCTGCCACACTGGCTTAGCCAGGGGTTTCTGGAGGTTTGTCCGGCCAAGATGCACATTAACATTTTAAAAAATGGGTTTATTTGATGCCTTTTAAAAGTAGAATCTATTAAGGCAGTTTGCATGTATAATTTTTAAAAGGCTTTAAAGACCTGTGTTAATATTTCCATGACTCCAGTGCATGGTTTGCAATATGGGGAGCTATTTAGCAACATCTGGAAACCTTTGGGGTAGGTTGTCACAACTGTGGAGGTGGCACTGGCACCTGGTCATCTAGTCACATCGTTAGTAAAATGTCAATAGTTTCTCCAAATGTGGTGGGGCAATAGGTTCGGATTTCTGCACATCCTGTAAAAAGACATCTAACACTGCCCCATGGTAGCCTTTGGGGCCACACGTCTCCACAGGTGGTTTTGTTATTACTGAAAGGAGTTGTTTTTGGTGGTTTTGTGTTTTTACCGCAAATTCATTGTCTGGGTTTTTTTCTCCCTTCCGGATTGGCCGAGAATATTCAAATCGCTGGACCTCGTTCACCCTGTAAAAACTGTACAGAGATAAAACAAACAGTTAAACATTTAACCTGACAAACAACGGATTTGCTTTTAGAATATGGCCTCAGAATATGTCACTGCATCTTATAAAATGTCCCTAACTCTGGCCTGATGCCACAGCCTTGGCTTCCTCCCCCAGCCTCAGAAGAGAGGCGCTGGCAGGTGGGGAAATGAACATGGACGTGGCCTCCTTCGCTGTCCTGGCAACCCTCAGGGAGAGGAGATGCTGGGTGGGAGCGGAAAGAGGGAGGTGAGGTAGAGGGCAGAGAATATGGCTTTTGTGTTCAATCTACCTATTTATTATTTGCGAAAAGATCTTCCATACCTTAGTTTCAGATCTGTGACATGCAGATATGGCAACCACCCCAAGAGTGGCACCCATGCACCCTAAGTGGCCTGCCTCCCTCCCTGGGCCAAGGTGTGGGGAGACTCCCTTCTTCCCCTGCACTGAAAGGACGCAGGCCCCTGCACCCGAGGGAACTAACTATGTGTCTGGGTGTGCTCTGCAGCTCACTGCTTGCAAATGCTGCTTCTTCCTAGGAAGAAAGGCTGTGAGCCTTAAAATGCATGCCTGAGAGCAACCATTTGCCAGGAAGAAGGGTCCTGGTTCATCTTCCATTATGGCTGATGCTGAAAGGTTAAAGAAACCACCAAACTTCAGGATACAAAATCAAATCCTGAAGAATATTAAGCCTTCAAAGAAGGTAACTTTTTTTTCCCCCCTCACTAGAACATGGATCGAATAGGAAAGAAAGTTCTCAACCTCAAAGAAACATCTGCCTTAGCAGATGTTTCCACATCTTTGCTAAGTGAGGAGCAATTCAACTGAGAGGCATAAAATCTCACCTGAATTTGGGCGGTTGACACCTGAAATTTAAAAGCCACCCATAACCCTACATTATGTAACTGTTGTGCTCTGGGGGTGAAGGGCTCTTCTCTGAGGCATCACCAGGAACAAATGTCTGAATCTCTTTCCCTGCCTTATAAAATGCAAACACTCAAAGCCACACTCATGTGTGTGGACTCAGATTTGTTGGGTGTGGGGCTGGGCTAGCCCACTGTTAAAAACTCAACAGCCTGAGCACAGTGGCTCACACCTGTAATCCTGGCATTTGGTGAGGCTAAGGTAGGAGGATAACTGGAGGTCAGAGGTTCAGACCCCCATCTCTAAAAATAATAGCCAGAAGTGGTGGAACATGCCTATAGTCTCGCTACTCAGGAGGCTAAGGTGGAAGGATCGCTTGGGCCCAGGAGTTTAAGGCTACGGTGAGCTGTGATGGCACCACTGCCCTCCAGCCTGGGTGATAGAGTGAGACCTTGTCTCTAAAAAATTTTTTATTTCATATAAAAAGCTCAACAGAGTACTCTACCCCACAGGGAGATCTACAAGAAGTCCAGTTTTTGCAAAGTTTTTGCTGTCAGTGACCTTGGGCAGCCTCTGCATTCTCCCAGGTCCTAGATTGCCTTCTTCCCTCGCTTTTTCAGATGCTTTTTTTTAATTTTTTGAGACGGAGTCTCACTCTGTTCCCCTGATGGAGTGCAGTGGCATCATCATTGCTCACTGCAACCTTGACCTCCTGGGCTGAAGGATCTTCTTCCCTTAGCTTCCTGAGTAGCTGGGACTACAGGCACCTGCCAGAAGGAGCACCCAGCTAATTTTTCTGTTTAGTAGAGACAGGGTCTCGCTGTTGCTCAGACTGCTCTTGAACTCCAGAGCTCAAGTGATCCTTGCCTCAGCCTCCCAGAGTGCTGGGATTACTGGCGTGAGCCATCACGGCCAGCCTCATGGATACTCTTTAAAAAAGCACAGAACAAGCATCTTGAAAGCTAATCAGAAGATAAAATCCATCTTTAAGAGGTGGAATTATTAGCAAGAGATCTGTAACCAGCCTCTTACCACTCTCCTGTTGGGCAAGAAAAATGAGATGATTACCTTACAATCTGCTCTGACACTGGCCTGTGAAATTTAGGGGGCAAATCAAGCTTGGGCTTCACGGTGAAACATTGAATATCTGATGGGAAGGGAGTTAAGGAGCAGTGAGGCAGCGTGGACAGGAGCCCCCCAAGTATACCCAGACGAACAGCATCTCAAGGGTTTCACGGTCCATATGGCAGCCTTAAAGGATACACTGGCCAGGAGAGTTTTTAATGTCGTCGCCTGGTGGAGATGTTGTCTTCATTTTCTCCGCGTTTGGAAACTGAGTTAACAGGCGAGCTTCAAAATCTTCCCGGCGTTCATACTCTTTTCCCCGGTAAATGAAAACTTTTCCCTGGAAACAAAGACATTCATTCAATAACATGCCAGGAAGATGGCCAGGAAAAGGTCACACGCAAAGGCGCTGGTCTTCAAGATATGCTGGATGGGTTTTTTAAAAAATGTCATTGAATTTAACGTGTAATTTTTTTTAACTTGTAATTGTGTTGGTCTTATTTAACAAGAATGCAGGGACATAAGACATGCATCAGCATGTTTGGGAAGCTCCGGACCCTGTGTTAGTAAAATCTAGTGAGATACCTTCGTCTGGACAGTAATAACCAATCTGATTCGAATGACGAAAAAAACCAAGCAACTGGAGCCTGGTGCTGCAGAGGGCATGAGATGATGGGAAAGGGTTAAGGTGGCCAGGCAAGTGGATAGTATGAGCATATTTTTTATTAGGGGGGACAATAGGCCCTAATTAGGTAGTTTTCATTCTGCCGTAAGGAATTTAACTCCACTCCTCAGTGGAGGAGTGCGGCCATGCTGAGCCGACTCCCGCAGAGCAGAGGAAAAGGGATCCAGACCAACAGAGGAAGTGAGGAGGCACCCGGCCTCCCCCAGTGAGTGACGGACGGGATGGATGGAGAGCAGGGCTCACTCATCACACTCAGGGAGGTTGGGGGGATCATTATTCATCAACACATGACAAGGGAAAATACACAGGGCGAGCTCTTCTTCTAAGGGCTGGGTATGGTCCATCTTTTTGTCACTGCCATAAATTCCAAGTTGGAGAGTCCCCTGGGGTTGTTACAAGTGCTAGGCTCGGCAACTTGGGGCGTGGCGGGGAGGTGAAGTGGATAAGTGTTTGCTCTTCCTTACACGAGCCTGTCTTACTGAGGCCGTTTCTGTCTGGGTGTGACACAGTCGCTCTGTCAACATATCTATAAGAACCATTTTTCTTGCAAAATGTAACAGGTCTCTGTCCCTTCAGACTCACCAGATATGTTCCGAGCATCAAATGAGTCACAAAAAGAGGGCAGTGGGCAGAGAGTGTAAGGCTGCTGCTAGTTTGGGAAGCCCTCTGCCTCCCCCACCTTCCCTGCCCCTCTCAGAGGAGTCTCGATCTAAACAAAACTGCAACCAAGGACCAGACAGCAGGCAGAAGCCACAGGGCATGAGGCACAGCCGTCTGGGGCAAAGCTTCCCACAAGGGGACTCAGTTGCACGGATGTACCCAACATTCCAATGAGGGGACATCAGTCTCCAGATTGGGGCTCAAGTCAGCTGCAGTAATTCCTGGACAGATGCTGTGTGTGTGTGTGTTGGGGGGCGGGGAGACAAGCAGAGAGGACAGCATTTTGCTGGATGTTTTCCATTTATCTCTTAGAAACTCAGACGGAAGTCAAACTAAAATTTGTCTAATTACTGGATTTCGAAACAGAGATCCTATGGTACTCAGTCAATTTATCCTGCTCTGGTCTGAATGATTATATCCCTGCCCCCACCCCCCAAATGCTGAAATCTAATCTCTAAGGTATTAGAAGGGCCTTTGGGAGGTGATTTGGTCATAAGGACTTTGCCCCTGGGAATGACATTAATGCCCTAGTAAAAGATGCCTTTCCCTGTGAGAACAGGTGGATGGCGCTAACTGTGAGGACACTGACTCTATTGGCGCCTTGATCTTGGACTTCCCAGCCTCCAGGACTGTGAGCAATGAATCGCCCTGTCTTGGGTATTTTGTTATAGCAGCCAAACGCACTAGGACAGCCCCCTTCCCGAGACTCAGCTTATTCTGAATTCTTATAAGTCATTAAGAAACAGTTTAAGAATTTTTTTCCCCCACTTTATGTGAAGGTATGTCTTATTGTACCATTATGGAAGAAAAATGTTCTGTTTCTCTAAAAAGTAATGTCAAGCAGAAACCAAAGGAATATGTAGTCTTAATTAGAAACATAAATACACAGTTTGGGTGCCTTACAAAGCTATAGAAAGGCACACTTCAGAAATTCAGTGAGATTTAACATGTAATAGGCTACTCTAAACTACCAGGCATTTGTTATGCTTTACATTAGAAGAAAGACGTTATAATAAAAATGTATATAAAGGCTTTCCTAGAAAAGCACTCGTGAGTTATAGATGAAAACACTAATAACATTTTCTAGAAATGTCAATTCCTCTGCATCCTAAAGTCATCCCTTCAAACAGGAAAACAAGGGGGGACGCACACAGAGGCAAAGATGTTTATTTCTTGTAAGCACCATAAATATTAATATTATTGCAAAAAATGCTGAGATCCATTTTTAGAGAAAAACAAAGCAAAAAGGACAACCAGTCAGTTCTCAGAGGCTGTTCTCTTAGCACAGCGTTAAGGGCCTAAATATTCTACCCACTTTTGGTAACTGCTAATGTCATTGTCAGATTGACCCCTGCCAGGTGATCTGTGAAGTGTAATGAATATATTGCTACAGCCCCACAAAATTATTCAGGTGTGGCGGGAAAGTCACTTCCATATTAATCAAGTCTGTTAAGTTCTATCGGCACTTTGCATTTTGTCCTTTTGACAGGGGAGATGACCAGGCACTATCGCTGGGGCCTGTAGCCTGTGTGAGCTTCCAGCATGACTGGGCAGTGATGGGCTCAGGGACTGCCATCGGGACAGGCATCCCACACAGACCACGGCTGGTGGCCACACACCACGGGCAGATCTCCGTCCATAGGGGCCACACACAGTATTTAACACCCCAGTGCAGCACAAGTCTGCCACGGCTGAGGGCCAATCCTTCTCACTTTCTTGGAGACACACACAGACACACATATACTAGTGGCTGGTAGCAGCATCAAGTGACCAGCTCCCAGCTCATTCCGTCACTTCAGCTTTGTTTAGAATAAAGTGATTTTAAATTTCTCCCTATTTAGAGTTTGAACCAAACGTCCCTTATTCTTTGTTTTTTTGGGGGGGGGTTAGAATATAAAAGTATACATTTATTTGATATTGGAGAGAGGGAAATAGTGGGGGGATGAGATGAGAAAGAGAGAGGAGAGCAGAGAGCAGGGAGCGAGAATTTTCAACTCCTTTACAGTAGGCAGGACTTTAGTGGTTCACATTCTCGTCACGCCAGTATCAGAAATGGGTGTCTGGCCAGTGGTGCGGTGACTGCATCGTCAGGACTCCCCCAGCCTCAGAGACGGAGCCTGACTCGGAGTTTCCAGCATTGTGGCCATGAAGCTCCGTTTCCAATTTCCCACGTAACCAAAATACTCATGTTCAGAGGAGCACATTGGGTAAAAACAACCAAATGTCCATCAGATAGATGGATGAACACAATGTGTCCAACCCATATCGGGACGTATCCGTCAGCTTTACAATTAGGGAATGATCTTCTGACACTGGTACAACAGGGAGGGACCCTGAGGACACTATGCAGAGTGGAAGAAGCAGGGACAGAAGGACGAACACTGTATGGTTCCACTCACACGAGGTTCCTAGAGTTGTCAGGTTCATAGAGACAGAGGGAGAACCTGGGGGCTGGCAGGGGGGAGCTGGTGTTTACTGGGTGCGGAGTTTTCAGTCTGGGAAGATGGGCAGGTCTGGACATTGATGCGAGTGTATCTACTGCCACTGAACTGGACAGCTAGATGGTAAGGTGGCAAGTTTTACCTTGAGTACCTTACTGCGATTGAAACAATACACATCAGTACCTGAAGGAGAGTCCTTTCCAGGAAAATCACAGAGAAGGTTTTACAGGACCAAAGCAAACATTGCTGCCCCTCTGTGTGCTGGGCGCTGACCACAGCACTACGAGAAAACAGAGAGTGAGATTTTCCAGACCAGTGGCTCTGAACCTGTGGGTCGTGAGCCCTTTGGACTGTATTAAAGGGTTGTGGGGCGGCGCCTGTGGCTCAAAGGAGTAGGGCGCTGGCCCCATATGCAGGAGGTGGCAGGTTCAAACCCAGCCCTGGGCAAAAAAAAAAAAAAAAAAAAAAAAAAGAGTTGCGGCATTAGGAAGGTTGAGAACCACTGTTCCACATGGATGCAAAGGCCCCCTCCTTCCTCAACTGGTGAAGGGACTCTGCTGAGGGGTAGTCTTAACTGGGACTGAGTAGAACCATCACTTACCCGCAGGAAGGTTGGGAGCCCTTGTCCGTAGTAGCCAACAGCAAAATAGTCAGGCTTGGGTCTTACCACCTTGACGATGTTTTCATAAAACTGGGCCTGCTTTTTCTGGAAGGAAGGAAGGTATATTTCAGGTTTGAGTAGGTGTTTGAAGAGCCCATTCTTCTGGGCTCTTCTCGGGAGTTCTTTAAACCTTGCAGGGTAGGGCGGGAGTGTGAGAAGGTGGGAGCAGAGCCCCAAGTCATGCACCTGGGTTAAGTCTCACCACAGGGCTTTGATGTTACTTTCACTCATCCTCCATCACTCAGCAAGACAATCTGAGCAGACAAGGCAAATTCAGCAACTCTTTGTGATTTACAGGTGTTTTCAATGACCAAAGAGGTGTTACAGAAATGGTTTTTCTCTCCTTGGCTGGCCCACAGTATCTGTCAAATGGGATGGATCAGATACCGTGTGGGATACATTCAAGAAGAATATAAGGACAAAATCGTTCTGCTCTACTTTAATGGCAAAGATGACAACATCGTTAAGGCAACATGCCAATTATGGAAATACCATGGCTGGGAGGGCAGCAGTTAGACACTCACAGAGCCTCCATGGTGGGAGAAGGGTCCAGCCACGATCTGTCCATCCTGCTTTTGTGGAAGGGTCAGTTTTAAACTAGGAGAAACTCTCAGAGACCCCTGGGCTGTCAAGACCACTATGTACAAAGACAGCAGTTGTTTCCATACAATTCCTTCCTAGGTGTCTTAAAGTTTGATTGTTGAGAGCTAACTTGGGAATAAAAAGTAAATATTCATGGGCCAGAACCAACCAGGAAATAAAGTAAAACCATCTCCCTGGATAAAACGGAGGGACATATGGAGGCTATGCAAAGCCTGAGGTGAATCCTAACCTCAAAATGGAAAGGGAAATTTCGAAAAACAAGCTGAGATTGCCTGTGTTTGTGTAAATGAAAAGAAAGAAAGACCTACCAGCAATTCGCTGAGCTGCTCGTAATCAAACATTTCGTTCTCGTACTGTTCAGCTAGTTCCTTGCCCAGGGCAATGGCCTCCTCCCACATCTGTGAGTGAAAACAAACAGAGAGAGACCCCAACCTGAATGCCGCGGAGTCAGACAGTAATACACACACTCACAATAAAGCAATTTAGACACGCATCTGATTAACACTAGGAAAGAATGCTGGAAAACCACAAGGGTTTTCTAGAGGCTCCTGAGCCGGCATCGGCTGGCTAAGCTGGTCAACCACTGCCCATCAGCCTTGCTGGCCTCTGAACATCCTCCCTACATGTCATGGTCCTGTTGCAATGTGGCCCCGGAGCCCAGCACTGTCAGCGCAGCCCTGGGCCAGGCAGAAAGACCAGGATGTATTTCAAGTCTGGATTAAAGCTTGTAAAAAGTCTGTTTCATGTGTGCAAATATGCTACAGATATGAAAGCTGCCATCATTTTGAAAAGGGGAAACTCTATATGGTAAATAATTTGAAACTGACTTTCCAAGTGGCTGATTTTTTAAAAATGTTGATAAACGTTTGACCCATGTGGAATAGTCTGTTGAAATATAATAGGCCAGAATTTCCCTTATTTTCCTTAGGAAAAATCAAATAAGGTGGATTACTTGAGAAAAACAAAGCAAATTTGGAGGAATCTCCTCTTCCAGGAAGACTTTGGGCTGTCCCCCAGCTTCCTCCTATATGTTCCCACAACAGCCTGGACCCCAGTCCTTCAGGAATGCTCCTTCCAGCTGCTTCCAGCCCTTTAGAGCAGAGGCTGAGCACCACCAGTCCATACAATCTCTGGATCTTAGCCCAGCACCTGCTTAACCAGGTGGAGGGAACAGAATTAAAGGTTGGTGATTTGAACAAAGCTTCCTACCATCCTGCAGACGGTGTTCCAGCCACGAATGACCCGCTTCTCTGCCTCCGTTCCCCTAGGTTGGCAGCACTAATGCCTGGGTGAGCTGTGTGTTCCTGCCAGAACTGTAACTGTACTCCCTGCTGGGATGCTGAAGCCACGCTGGGTGGGTCCTCGTCCCCAGAGCAGCAAGAGACACCTGCAGCTTTCATTCTTCCCACTTACTCTCTGTCCAGCCAAATGCATTCTCTTCAAGCCTTCCAGTCACCTTGTCAGGTGCATATTTTCATTATACCCATTTTGCAGATGAGAAATTTGAGGATCAGACAGGTAAGTAACTTGCCCAAGGGCTCACAGCTGGTAAATGGCCCAGCTAGGCCTTTTTCGAAAGTTATTGCCTTGATGACATGACCAGGGATTCTGAACTCCAGGTTCCCATAGGGGATATTGCCTGCTGGGCCCCATTCCTACTACTGGCCCCCCACCAGCCTGCTGGTCTTTGCCATTTCTTGGGAGGATGACCCCCCTGAAAGCTGAACTCGGTATCTAATCACCCAATAAACTTAAGAACACTGTTTTACTTCAATACTCCCAAAATACTCTTGTCTTAGTTACTATTTAAAGAAACCATCTGCTATTTTTTGATGAGAACTAATTCTGGAATACGAGTTGTATTTTAATACTTTGCATAACAAAATAGAAATAAGCCCCAAAGTAGAAATAGATTTCGGAAATAGGACCAGTGTTCAGGGAGGGAAGAAGGTGGCCAAGATGTCCTGCCCATAGCCACGCGCGGCACGTGCTCCCATCCCAGAACCCTCAGCCTGCTCGGCGCCCCCATCCTGCCTCCCACTCTTTGAACATCTCATTCTGCTGATCTAAATCTTCCTTATGTCCTTTGCCAGGGCCCAAGCTCGCATTTCCAGGAAGGGAGAACTCCTCTCACTTTTAATGTATTTTTAAAGCTCCAGTGACCAATCCCTCCCTTAGCACATTTCCATTTCAAAGAAAACATTACCTTTACTTGCAGGCCTCCTTCCCCGGATTTTTTCTGTACTTTTCTGCAAGCTAATACTCTCTAGGATGTCTGTGCTTCTAATTCCTTCCCGAGCAGAAGCTTAATCTGTCTTTATCCGACATGACAGATTAGATACTTTTGATACATATCAAAAATAATTGTTTTTAAAGGAAATACAAGTCTTGAGTAAAGGTCACACGGTCATGTTTTCCATCAGCCTTTCTATAAATATACACCCCTCTTCTCCTTCCCCCTGCCCTCACAACCACCACCCCAGGATGCTTTAAAGGCTCCGGCATCAAGGAGATTTCCATCTACTCTGAATTAGACTGGGCTCTAAAGAGAATGTGGGTAATTCATATTTCTAATGTGAAATTTGAAATATCTCAGTGCCAGAGAGAACACAGACCGATTATGATGTAGATATAGATTATCTCAGTGAAAGAATCGCTTTAACCTTTGCGAGTAAGCCCCTGGGCTGGGCTTCCTTCTTTGCAGGCTGAAGGCTTAGGTGGTTCACAACAGAGCCAAATAAAAAAGCCCTATACCAGCAGACAACTTCATTTTCCGATCTGAAATCCTTAATCCAATTTTCAGCAGTCCTGAAGTGGATGGTTTACTGGCAGTGAGGAGCTTTCTCCCCAGCCCTGCTCACCACCAGATGATTTCAGTCACTTTGTCCCAGAAGGATAATCTTTCCCCCACCGTTGTGACCCTGGATTCAGAAAGTCCCATTTCTTCAAGGTTTGTGAATAGGAAATTTTCATTTCCGATGAAATTTCTTCCTTAATTCCAAGACAGAGGTGGCTGCAGAGCACGTAGCCAGCAGCGCTCTCTCCCAGAGACCCAGGAGGTGATGACAGACGACCACGGTAGGAGGAAAACATCCATCTCACAGGATAAGAGAACAGACACCACGGAGAAAAGGTGCTGCCCGACAGCGGCTCCTCCCTGGTAATTCAAGCTGAGGCGACTCCCCAGGGTCTCGGTGGGTGACTCTAGTTTAATATGCTGACTGATAACTTATCAGTGACGGGGTTTTATTGGATACTTGAATTTCGGTCATTCTTCTCAACTTCGTCTGTTTTTCCTGGCAGTTACTGAGAAAAGAGTCAGATTTAATCACTCTCTGAATTTCCAAAGTCCCAGACAGGTCTCTGACACTGACATGGATAAAATCAATGGTGTGGAAGATTCCAGAAATCTGGCTGAAGTCCCTCGGCATCACAGGGGGCAAGGAGGCCGGGGCCCAGGATGAGGCCCTGCCCAGTCACTTCTTCTCTTGACAAGCACTGACAGCAAGAGCATCCTCGGTCCCTTCAGGGCAAGGGGCAGGCATCCCCGGGACAGACGTGTGTCATGAGGAAGGCCGTGGAGGCCAAGGGCTGTGACCCGGCTGAGAGGGGGCTGGCTAGTCTTGGAGGTGCTGAAAACTGCTTCTTACAGAATGATGACTCCTTGCAAGTTCCTCCACTGTTCCTGGGCCCTTCACTTTTCCCTTCAGCCAAGCTTCCTCTCAGCCCTTCAGGGATCGTGAGTGGCTTCAATTGATCTGAGCAAAGGATCAACTTTTTGCAAAGAGCTTTCTGAAGACAGAGTCAGGCCTGACTCCCCCAGATCCTGCCACGTCCTGTTCTCTCTGTGGCCAGCAGTCCACAGCTGATGGATGTGGCAGTGAAGATGCTGCCCTCTCTCCAACTGTGTGTAAGAAGGAACCAGCCACCCGAGGAATGGGTCAGACGGGGCTAAATAACCACTAGTGGACAGGAGAAACAGTGGAGTATGAGACTTGGGCTTGGATTAAGAAGACTTCATGGAAAAATTTTCAAACCAAATCAAAGATGAGTCCTACTGTCTGGTGCAGGCACTCAAGAAGGTCTGCATTGTGTAGGGATCATTGTTCACGTTATACCGAAATCACTGCCTGTGTTATAGAGAACTCATTAACTGAGTAATAGAGGGATCACTGCCTGAGTTATAGAGGGTTTAGTGCCTGTGTAATAGAGGGATCACCACCTATGTTATAGAAGAATCGTTGCCTGTGTAATAGAGGGATCACTGCATGAGTTATAGAGGGATTACCACCTATGTTATAGAGAGAGCATCGCCTGAGTTATAGAGGGCTCACTGCCGATGTCATAGAAGAATCACTGCCTGTGTAATAGAGGGATCACTGCCAGAGCTATAGAGAAATCACTGCTTGTGTAACAGAGACCACTGCCTATGTTATGGAGGGATCACTGTCCATGTTATAGTGGGATCACTGCCTGAGTTTTAAAGGGATCATCACCAGTGGTATAGAGGGATCACCATCTGTGTTACATGTTATAGAGGGATCACTGCCTGTGTTATGAAGGGATCATGCCCAAGTTGTAGAGGAATCACTGCCTGTGTTCCAGAAGGATCACCACCTGAGTTATAGAGGAATCACTGCCAGAGTTATAGAGGGATCACTATGTGTAATAGAGGGATCACCACCCAAGTTATAGAGGAATCACTGCCCGTGTAATCAAAGTATCACGGTCCATGTTATAGAGGAATCACCATACGTGTTATAGTGGGATCACTGCCTGAGTTTTAAAAAGATCATCACCAGTGATATAGAGGGATCACCACCTGTGTTACACCTGAGTTATAGAGGGAGCGCTGTCCATGTAATAGAGAAATGACTGCCTGTGTTATAGCAGGATCACTGCCAGAGTTATAGAGGAATTGCTCCTTGTGGTACAGACGGATCATGGCTTGAGTTACAGAGGGATCACAGTCCACGTTACAGAGAGATCACTGCCAAAGTTGTAGAGGAATCACTGCTCATGTTATAGAGAGATCACCACCTGTTATAGAGGGATCAGCACCTGAATTATAAAGGGATCACTGCTCGTGTTACAGAGGAATCATTAACCACTAAACTCATGTTCACCAACATGGCTTCTTTTGCCATCCAATTACTTGTCAGTCAAAACTGAAAACTATTTGCTCAGTTAATGCCCTAGAAGAAAACATGAGTAAGAAAACTGTCTAGGAAAAAAGATTTTTTTTATCCACAGACATCAGGCCAGGACTTTCATAGTTCTGCAAAGAAGACCTTGAAGAGCCTAAAGCAGGCAGCAAAAGATACAGCTGCCTTCTGTTGGTATGTTAGCTGGAAGGCAAAGGGACACTCTGTCCACTCACTCCATCCCACAGCTAATCTCTAGGAGCCCCGGGGGAGGGGGCCAGGGAGAAGAAGTGGAGAGAAGTAGGAGGAGTAAGAACAGGCAGGTCTTGTAGTGAGAAAAGAAGAGGAGAAACGGGCAGTAGCTGGACAGGGGAGTGGCAAAAAGAGAGAATTTGCCTGAAAGACGGGAGAAATATCGGCATCCTATAGGTGAGCAGGGATTAGCAACAAAGGACAGACTGTGGCACTGCAAGGTGAGACTGTGGCTGTGCTGGAGAGATGTCAGGGAATCAGGGGCAAGGGCACAGGACTCAGACATATATCTATAGTGGCCATTACTCAATCCACTACAATGTGTTCAAGGACATTTCTCTAGGACGTCTCCACCAACAGCCTGGTCCAGGACTTTCTACTGCTCCTGGTGTCACTGTAGTAGAGACCTGGCTTATTTCTCTCTCTCCTAACTTTCTCTTTTACATACCCACATGCCCGTGCTAGACCAGCACACCTCCCTTCTTGCTCAGATGTTAACAGGATGAAGCATCCTGTCTGTTCTTTGTAACAAGTTGAGCATTCTGTACCTGCATCTCCCTCTGTGAAGGAGCCTCAGCTTCAGGCTGGTTCTGTGCCCCCACCCCACCAGGCACTTGCTTTTCTGACTTTGACCCCGTTTAAGAGACACTGCATAATCAGCTAACTTCACACCTTGCAATGTCACCTCCCTTTTGCCACTTCCTTTGCTGGGACCTCCACATCTCAGGCCCAGACAGCTGCTCCAGTCCCTTGGCTGGTCTTTGGCCCCTTCCCTCCCTCTAGGGGGGCTGTAGCATGCTGCCAGAATTATGCCTGAAAAAAAGGGAGACGAAGTTATTATCCTCTGTTTTCATGAACTCTCCACTGGCTCCTTGTAGGCCAAAATCTCCACGAGGCATGTAGGCTGCTGATGGGAGAGCCACAGAGTCCTTGCTGTGGTCTGAATGCTGTGTCTCCCCAAATTCATATGTTGAGATCCTGATCCCCAACGTGATGATATTAGAAGACGGGGCCTTGGAGGTGATTAGGTCCTGAGGGTGGTGCCCTTGTGAATGGGATTACTGTGGCCCGAGAGAGAGCCTGGCCCCAGCCACCACAGGAGGACACAGTGAGAAGGCACCATTCACGACTCAGGAAGTGAGCCCTCACCAGGCACCAAATCCATGGGCACTTTGCTCACAGAGATGTCCACCTTCCTTCATGTTGGAAGAGTAAGAGCTGTCCTGGGCCACACACTCAATATGCAAACACTAACAAAAGCTGATGAGCAAAAAAAGGTCACATGGGCTTCAGGTTGGACACCCCTGAGGACTTCCCAGCCCCGGGACCAGTGAGAAATGAACTTGCTGCTTATAAGCCACCTTGTCTATGGTGTTTTGTTACAGCAGCCCAAACGGGCTTAGATAGCCCCCTACACCTCCATCCCCAGGGCCCTTACCTCACCGACGCTATTCCTACTCTATGGGGTTCATGCCCTTCCTTCCCAGGTATTATCCTGCAAACCTCCTTTCACTCTTCAAGAACCAGTTTAAATGGGACCACCTCTCTGAAATCCTCCCCACCTCAGTAGAAGCTACTGTGCACCTATGGGATTGGCAGCCCCAGTGCCCACCTGTGACAGTCCTGAGGTGGGCTTTGTTTTGTAATTTATCTTGTACCAGCGTCCCAGCACCACACCTGAGTGCCCAAAGGCAGCCCTTTGTCTTCACGTCTACACTTGGTGGGTATAGGATGTCCCCGCCCAGAGGGCTTGTCAGTGGAAAAACTCCTCACTGATCCTATGTGGGGTGGGGCAGGCAGTGCTGTTACTGATTCTAAAAATTGCTTTCCTCATGCTTTGGTCATAAATGATTCTTTCGTGCAGGAGCAAGTCATGAGGGACATATTGGACTATTTAGGCCAATTTCTGGCTAATCGAACAGATTCTGGATAATTATCAGATATTTAAAAATTTTAGAAATGTCAAGAATAGACCAATAAGTGGGCTCCACTTTGCTGACCTGAAATTCCTCTTACTAACAACTGTGGTTTTGAAGAGAACTCACGGGATGAGAAAATTTCACCCCGAATACTTAGAAAAGAAATCTAACCATTGACCAAAAATGGAAACTTGCTCCCAGACCCCTATTTTTAGTTCACAAGATGATGCAAGATGCATCTTTTTTTTAAATTTTATTTTACTTTGGTGCAAGGCAAAGTGTGAACTTTGTTGAAGGAAGGTTATTTTGAGGGAAAAGAAAACAGAGCTACAGTTGAAAATAGTCCCAGGGCTTCAAACATCACTCAGGCTATAAATTCTGTATTGCACCTGTCAGTGCCACCAGGCTGTTTCCTGAATCCAGAGGTGGCTCAGTGTTGGCTGATACCGACCGCCTCACTCCGACTACATTTTCCTTACATGAGGGCTTCTATTTTCGACTCTCATCCTCCATCGAGAAGCCTGGTAATTTTCAGTGAAGTACTTGGATTAAGGGCTTTATTGAAAATTACTAGGCCTCAACCAAACACAATAAGACAGACAATTCAGAGCATCTTCAGAAAAGAACACTTGTCTGCCATGATGAAACCGAACAGAAGGCTTTTGGGGAAAGCTCAAGCGGGCGGTAGAAACGGAACAGAAAAAGAGCAAGGAGCAATTATTAGCCAGGAAGGAAGACAGGCGAGGAATGAAAATGGAAACAGATGGAAGTGACGCTTTACAGAGAGTTAAAAAGAGGAAGAGACCGAAGTCAGCCTGAAAGACAGTCAAAACTTTTTGAAAAGGTAAAAAAGCAAAAACAGAGGAATGTGTCCATGTGGAAGACATAGACAAGGATAACAGAATTCAAAAGCCAGAGCGTCCAGCGTGAAGGAGCAGAACGGCCATTCTGCTGTGCTGGTTTCAAAGCACAAAGGTGAAGAAACTTGCCTATAACCTGCACCCGTGTCCCTCCCTGCACACACACGGAGGTGCCTCGCAGGGTCTGGGTCTGGGTCCTCTGCTCCTTTAACTGCCTGTCGGGGGTGTGGGAAACACACCTGCTCTGTTCTGTAAGCCTCTATTACCTCCAAGTAGCTATGTAAATTTAAAGCAGTGAATTAGATCTAGGAAGTGTATCATTTCCACACAGCAGGTAAATAATTACACAAGGAAACGGGCCGCAGGCTGGGGAGCTGTGTCAGGGCGGCCACAGCTGAGTGGCGGTTCTGCGGCAGTGGGGGGTCATGTACCTTCCACTGTATAATGTCATGGACCCCGGTAACCTCGTCTTCACGCTTAACTGAGGTCTTCAGTCCCCTTACCTTAATATAGTTTTAAAAATCTGCATTGTAATTTTCTTTACCCTAAAATGAAATGAATGTAAAATCACACTAGGGAAATTCTTGTGATTTAAATACTCGAAGGGCTACGGGTGGACACTCGGGACGTGAAGCCGGGGAGGCTGTGCCTCACTCACGTCAGGAGGTTGTGTGGGTGCTGGAGGCCCTCCCTGCGCGCCGGCTGCCGCTCTCTCGCTCAGCTAACTGTTGTCATCATTCTGCCTAAAGACGGTTATTTTTAACAGACACACAGGAGTCTAGACAGGGAAAGCTGGCTCTGTTCTTGCAAGGACATGTCTTTGTACGATCTACAACCTTCACTGTGAACGTGGTGCTGAAGTCAAGTTCATGTCAGACCCAGGAAAGGTGCAGACTTAGAAATCCCGTCCCTGTGACGCAGCCCTTGGCAGGAGGGAGGCAGGGTCCGCACTGGGGGAGGTGCAGGGGTAGGCGTGGGGAGAAGGGAGCTCTGTGGCCCTTTCAGGATGCAGGATCCAGATAAGCACCAATGATAAGCCAATATAAGGGACTCTGGTACGCCTGAGTGGTGGCATCCCTGTTACCCTCGGGATTGACATTCCTTGCTCGGGCACTTGCTGAATACACCCCACTCAGCAGCCAATGGCACCCTGATAGCAGGAGGCCGTGTGTCTCTCTGTGTACGTGCCTGTGTGTGACGGGGATACAATGGGAACTCACTGTACCTTCTGCTCAATTTTTCTCTGATCCTAAAACTGCTCTAAAAAAAGGAAAGTTAAAAAAAAAAAAAAGTGGAGTGTGTACCCAGGCCCTGAGCAGCCCAGGGCTTCCTCAGCAGAGGTAGGAAGGCAGCACACAGAGTCCCTGCCTCAGCTCTCAAGGAGCCTGGTGACTCAGGGTGGTCCCTGGACCCCCTCGGCCAGCACCTGGGAGCAGCTCAGAGATGCAGAGTCCTGGGTCCTCCCCCAGACCCAGTGAATCAGAATCTGCATTTTAACAAAATCCTCCAGGGGTTTCAGGGGGCCATGGAAAGTTTGAGATACACAAAGCAGGGGACACAGGATGCATATTAATCGTTCCAAGGCAAGGCCAAGGTAACAACAGAGCATAAAGAAGGCCTGGAGAAAGCAGGACGTGATGCTGGTGGACGCCCAGGTAAGTCAGAGCATCGGGACAGCCCAGAGGGCAGGAGGGGTCCATGGCAGGCAAGAGAAAGTCCAAAGGGCCGGAGACAGCGGACACCTTCGGGAGAAGGCACGGAGGTGAGGGTGGGGAGTGGGTAGACCCCAGGGTTCGATCCCTACAATCAGAGGCCTCACCTGCAGATGGGGACCCCTGGGATTTGGGTGTCTCTGAAGCAATTTAAGACCATTTTATTAGAAACCAAATGGGTGGCCGAGGCAGCAGAAGGGCGGAAACAGGCCAGGGCGGGGGCCTGGAGGTGGAGGGACAAGGCGTCTCGGCCTGGGAACCTGGGTGTGGGTGAGGGAACTGGGCCCACCCTTCTGCCCAGAGACCTGGATTGTTCAGCAGCCCCCAAGGCCGAACCTGGGCCAAGGTGGGGCAGATCCTAGAGCGAGAATCCCTACAGTGAGGGAAACTGACACATGAGTCACAGACAGAATGTGACTCAGCCTCCCAAGTCCAGGAAATGAAAACTGACATTATAATGCACTTTGGTCAAAGCACAAACAAAAACAACATCATGGAGGGGCAAAATTCTGAATTTTAATACCAAAGTAGGTATTAGAAAACTCATTTTGCTCCAACCCAGCTCTGTTGCTTTTCCTCGATTTCTTATGATTTACCCAGCCCTGTTCCCACCTCACTCCTCCCCTCTCTGCCATTCGCCTTGTCCATGTCCGTCAGGGCCCGCAAGAGCCCCCACCTCACCCTTCTTTCCAAATTCCCTTTGGTGATGACCACATTTGTGACAATTATTTCAAAATTACAGAAACGACATTGGATCACCAAGAACATATCTGGTTTGGGGGCTTTTTACCCTGCTTTTCCCCGACATTCTGACATAAATTCTCTTCCTTCCTGGCTTTGGCCCCCATTTCCTCTCTCTTTTAGACATGTTTTAACTTTTCATTTTTTGAGAAGTCTTAATCCAACACCCTGGGTAGAGTGCTGTGGTGCCCTAGATCACAGCAACCTCAAACTCCTGGGTTCAAGTGATCCTCCTGCCTCAGCCTCCTGAGTAGCGGGGACTACAGGTGTCTGCCAAAACTTTCAGATAGTTTTTCTATTTTTAGAGGAGATGGGGTCTCTCTCTTGGTCAGGCTGGTCTTGAACTGCTGAGCTCAAGCAAGTATCCCACCTCGGACTCCCAGAGTGCTGGGATGACAAGCGTTAGCCACCTCACCTGGCCTGTTTTAACTTTCTAAATATCCCTTTAGTGTAAGGAGTATATATGGCAGGCACAGTACAGTTCTGGCTGCCTGCGCTGGCCCTGGAGGACGTGCACTCACCCTCCAGGGTGTGGACAGAGATGCTGGTTAGGGAACGTCTTTGGTGCTTAGAGAACAGAGCATTTGGCTCAGAGCGGCACCATCCCATAGAAACATGACATAAGACACCTATGTCATTTAAAATTTTCTAGTTACTACATTAAAAAAAGATGAAATTGACTTTAGTAATATTTAATATATTTAAAATACTTTATTATCATTTCAACATGGAGTAACACAAAAAATTAATGCGACATAATGTTTGTATTATGAGTCAGAGCTGCTCTAACAAAGTACTGACCAGGGTCCTGGGGGGGCGTGACCCATAAACATCTGTCTCCTCACGGTTCTGGAAGCCAGGAGTCCCCGCCCAGGCCTCTCCCTGGGCTGGCAGGGGCGCCTTCTCCCCGAGTCCTCCCCTGCCCTCCCCTGTGTGTCTCTGCCCTAACCTCCTCTTCTCTTCTAGTTAGATTGAATTAGACCCACCCTAATGAACTCGTTTTACCTTAATTACCTCTCAAAAGACCCCCCTCCTTTAAGTCACAGTCTGAGGTATTGGCGGATAGGACACATGAGTCTTGGGAGCACACAGCCAGCCCGTGAGAACATTTGTTTTTCCACACTAAGTCTTAAAAGTACGGTGTATGGTGTACACTGACAGGACATCCCAGCTTAGAGTGGCCACACCACAAACGCCCAGTGACTGTGGCTGGCAACTCAGTACTGGACAGCGAGGGTCAGAGCCCTGCTCCTGGCTGCTCTGGGGCCCAGCTGCTCCGGGGCCCCTGCAGGAATCAAGGTCGCTTCACCTGCCAGCCAAGGCCCTTGATAAACTCCGAGCCATTTCACATATTTTTGTCTGGTAAGATACTTGCCATCATGAGGGAATAAAGTATGGAAATTTATGCTTCTGGGCCCTCCCAACATCCAACTCTTTCATCTTCAGCAGTGAGTGGCCTTGGCCATTTATCTTATGCTACCGCTTTTAGAAAAGGCAGGAAGAACATTATTTCTCAAATCACTGTGGGGATCCAAACATGGCGGGGATACCCGTGCCCCAGCTTTGTTTCCCAAATGAAAGTGACTGTAAATCCAGCACAAGTGTCCAGCTTTGATCTTCTTTTGCAGCCCCTCCTGCCCCACTACCCCCCTGGGGAGATTTCTACATTCTAGTTGTAGCGAACAAGAAGCCCCAGTCGCCAGCTGCTGCTCTTGCACTGCCCCCTCAGTGGAAGAAAGAAACTTCCCTACAGAGAAACCAGGGTCACAGCCCAGCACCAAGTTTTAGGATACAGCTCTCTCTCACGGTTCCTTCCGCAGGAAGCCACACTGTTTGGGGCAGTGATGGGAATGCTATCTTTCTTAGAAGATATGCATACTTAGGTAATCTCTGGATTAACTTTGCCAGGTGACTGGAACTCACCTATTTGTCTAATGAAATGCCAAACTGCCCCAAGGTGCAGCTCACATCACCTGCCCCTCTGGGCACTTCCCACCCCTCGGTGTGGCCATGTGACCTGGGTCAGCCAATGACATCGGTTTCCAGTGCCCTTCCAAGGCAGAGGCATGAATGGCAGGTGGCTTCTGATTGCCCCGTCCTGGCTGCATTCTTCTGCAGACTAGGCTCCGCTCACTGGGCTTCCAAGAGAGAATGCATGTGTACCATGTGTGAGAAACAGACCTGTGTTGATCAGAGCCACGGGGATTTCCAGAGGTTGGAACTCTTCCATATTCTAGCCCATCCAGACTGATAGAGAGCATGAAGAATTATTTCCTACTACTATTTTTCCCAGAAAATTTAATGCTTATTGATGGTAGAATTTTTTTTTTGCCATGGAGCTAATCACCCAGGTGCTCCAAATCTCACTGTATCACACTCTGTTCAGCACCTGTACTGAGCCTCACCTTAGTTCTAGATGGATAAGCAGACCTCGCTCTTTGTAACGTTCTTGTTACAGATTCTCAGAAACGGCTTTTCAATCTGTTTTATCCACACAGCTACTAAGAGGACACACTCCTAAACTCAGTCTGACTCCAGGGCAGCCAAGTGACCAAATTACATATAGTTATCTCCACCAAACATGGGGACATCAGACATTCCTTCTGCCAGTTCTCCTCTGCTGCTTATAATATCTTGGCATTTGAATTCACTTTTGCTAAGCTAGGTTTTCTCAATCTAGACACTATTGGCACTTGGGCTATATAATTCTTTGTGGTGGGGGTAGAGGGGGACGAGGCTGCCCTCCACATTATAGGATGTTTAGCAGAATCCCTGGGCTGAGGCCCTCACTTCCAGCACCATCCACTCCTTTCCCTATAGTGAAATCCAAATGTTTCCTGCAGATCCCAGTTGAAAACCTCTGTTCCAAACTGACATTGCTCATATGAACTATTTTTGATGAACTGGTATTACATAGAAAAAGAGATTAGTCTACAATTGCTTAAAAATAAAGGACTTTGTTTTTGTTTTTCTTTTTGAGTCAGAGTCTCACTATGTTGCCCTCAGTAGAGTGCTGTGTCATCACAGCTCACAGCAACCTCAGACTCTTGGGCTTAAGCAATTCTCTTGCCTCAGCCTCCCAAATAGCTGGGACTACAGGCACCTGCCATAGTGCCTGGCTATTTTTTTGTTGTAGTTGTTATTGTTGTTTAGCAGGCCTGGGCCAGTTTCGAACCTGCCAGCCCTGATGTATGTGGCCACTGCCCTAACCACTGAGCTACAGGCACCGAGGCAAGACTTTGTTTTCAGTGTATTTACTGAAGGCCAGCTGTCCTGCCAAGACAGCTTGCTATGAAATACACATGCCCAGTGAGCACCATGTGACAGGCACTTTTCTGAGCATTCGGTATGTGGTAGGGAAGGAACGCGTGAGGCCCCTTCACAGCCTCACAGCCTCCTGGGACTCACTACAGAAATACACACACACACGGATCAACACAGACAGTCAGGGCCTTAAAAGAAAAGGAGAAGACACTTTCAGGGCTGGGGAAGAGGTGACATTTAAGCTGGGACGGGGAGGAATGAGCTAGAAAAGGACAGCAGGAGCCCACTGGGCAGACACAGGAAGGGCTGGTGCATTTCAGGACCCGAAGGAGCCGAGTGGTCAGAAAGGCCTGAGCCAGGACGGAGCAATGGGGTGCGATGAGGTGGCGGGGCCAACACCAGCAAAGAGTGAGCTGCTGAAAGGTGCCCCCGGCGGTGGCCATCAGCAGAGGTGCATGTCCTGGCAGCCCTGACGAGCATTAGCCCTCGGACTTCCCAGGCCCCCCTAGAGTTTGCAGCTTCTGCTCTGTGCTCTTCCTGGAACCTGGTCATCCTTCTCCAGAACACCATGAGCCGTGAAACTACCGGGGAAAGGATGAGTCTGCTACATTTCATAAACAGTGGCTGGGCAACAGGACTTCCCTGGTTAAGCTAATATAATTTTAGTAATTGGCCTTAATCATGAACGCGTCTCATTTCGATGGAAAAAAAAAAACATATTCTGCAAACTGTCAGTGATTACACTACAGGACTGAGTGTAATCCACTCGACACCTCTGATCTTTCCTTCAAGTGGCCTTCAGCCAGGCCACATGCTATGCTGAAGATTCTGGCCTTCTTTTTCCAGTGTCAAGGGCAGTAGGGAACAAATAAGATATACTAATAGTCACTCCAAATGTAAGGGAAATCCCAAGCTTGTGGTCACACAGGGACTCTGTTAAGTACCACTGTTTTCAAAGGGCTTGGTTTATGTCAACAGTCACCATCCCTTCCTGGTATAGCCATTATCATGGCTGGTGCTGTGAACCCCAAAAGATACGTGAAGTCCTAACCTCTGTCATGAGAATGTGGCCTTGCTCGGAAACAGGGTCTTTAGATGTAATCAAGATGAGGTCATCCTGGAGCACAGTGGCCCCTAATCCAGCAGTGAGTGTCCTCATAAGAAAACGGACATTTGGACACAGAGGCAGACGCTGGGAACATGCAGAGACAGAGGCAGTACTGGGGAGATACGTCCACGAGACAACAGACGCCAAAGATTGCCAGCAACACCAGAGCACCGAGAAAAAGGCACGGAGCACATTCTCCCCCAGGGCCTTGGGAGAGCCGTGTCCGGATTTCAGGCTTGTACCTTTCAGAACTAGGAAAGAACCAATTTCTGCTGTCTAGAGCCGCCCAGTCTGTGGTGCTCGGTTTCGGCAGTCCTGGGACACTAAGGCAGGGGTCTGCGTGGACTCCACTGGTCCCTTTTCTCAAAGAGGAAAAAAAAAGTAAGTTCTCAAATGAGTTAAGAAGCCTGATGAGGCCACGCAAGGACCTCTGATGTCATTTTGATGGCAGATTTTAAAAACTTCTGAAGCTGAAGCAGTTCTTCTTCTTCTTTTTTTAATAGTCACTATAAATCTGAATCACAAGAACAACAGCGATAAAATATAATACTGCTGATTAAAATGATGGCAGGTTTCCTTTCAGCAGAAGTCGACTGAATCTATAATTTTGTTGATGCCAATTCATCTGGAAGCACCAGGGTAAAGCAGCGTCCATCCCACGACAGGATGAATCTCTCAGTGACAAGGGAAAAACGGAAGCTGTCAAGTGAGCACATGAGCATTAAGGGCACCTGGAACCAGAGCCCTGGACGCGGCTCTCTCTGACGAAGGTACTTGTGCTTTTCTGGTCTTTACTTTCAACAGACCATCCCTAAAAGGGCTATTGGCTTTTTAAAAGAAGACACCTACTCCTAAGAGCGAGCTGAAGAAACATGCGTATAACACTTCAGGATATCATTTGTAACACATTTTTGGTTCTGCAAACACGATGCTTTTAAAACGCGCATTTACAGCATCATACGTAAGAGCACGTAAAGAAAATTGAAGAAACGTTGCATTTTTGAGTTTTTTTCTTTTTTTACCTTGCCTTTGTCGAAGTAGTGGATGATTTCCTGGTAGAGCTGCTCTTTCAGCTGTCCCTGGGTTGTGGCCTGGTACCCATCCCGCTGTGTGAGGTGGGCGGCACACACGTCCTCCGACCACTAAGGCAAGAACAAACTGTCAGTGACACTGGGAGGGTGACAGGAGTCGGGGCATTCCACAGCGTCACTGCCCACTGAGAGGGTCAGGACACAGCGCAAGTTCTGTGTTTGGTACATGCCCGATCCCAGAGACACAAGCACGAGCCCCGATCCAGAGATCCATGTGGTTACTGCCATCAGGCTGCCAGGCCAGGGATGCGAGGGCAGCACCTCTGTCCAGAGGCCCCAGAGGGATGAAAGCCCAGAGGGAGGCAGAGCTGTGACCAGGTTTATGCAGAAGGAAAACCCGGCAGGTCCTGGAAACTGCAGAAGCATCACTTGCTATGCTGCCTCCTAACATCCTGGGACAGATTGAATGAGGTGATTCAGGGCTGTCTCAGGTCAGACACCCCAGGGCTCTGGGGTCCGTGTTGCTCAACATTTTAATTAGCAGCAAAGAAGGTACCTGGCTCACTCCTACAAGCCATCAAGAAAGGAACCTGATAGGCTATGAAGTTCCTTGAAGACAGGGAGGTGTCTTTGTGCCTTCAGCCCTGGGCCGGGGCCTAGGGCGGAGTCAGGAAGTGACGGTGCAGTGACTGTGGGAGCTGTAGATTGAAGGGGGCTCAGAAACTGGGGTGATGCTGGCTGGAGTGAGGGCAAGGCCAATCTACAGATAAAACATGTGAACTCCTGAACTTCGGCCCAACAAATCAACAGCATTATGTATAGGGTTCGATCAAATTCAGGACAAAGTTGGTGAGGCCCTACTATGTGCCTCTCACTAGGTGAGAGAGGGGCGAGAAAGCACCTGACCTCCGGGAGCCCCCAAGATAGTGCAACTGCTTGCAAGAGGATAATGACATGTAAGAACACTGTGGAAAGATCTCATGGGCACCTGAGGGCGGGAGGCACAAAGGTCACACTGGGTGCTCAGGGGAGGCTCGCTGGAGGACGTAATTAGAATGGGCTTGCAAAGCAGCCCAGGAGATGGGGCTTGTCTCTTTTTAACACAGGCCAGGGAGGGTGCTACAAAGAAAGTGCACAGCAGGGAGCAGGCAATCTATGCCCCAAGGTAGGGATCCAGCAGCAGGCCCCTTCCCTGGCACATGCCCTTGCCCACTTGGGGTCCTAGAGCACCCCAGGTGGGATCCCAGGGTGCAGAGCATGGAGGGTGAATGACAGTCCATTGTGCCAAGCACTGTGCCTTGGGCTGAACATACCAAAGGCAGGTAGGAATGAGAAACCTTTATTTGGTTTGCAAGATTTTTCACCTAAAAATTGGATTTGCACATTCCTGCTACAAACAGAAACAACAAATTCATTAACTTTGGAGTTTGCACAACATAGCTGGTGTTTGGTCTACACTTACTGGAAGTTGGGGGAATACAAGGAACGCTTTAGATGATTCTGAAATGTAACTACAATAAAATTAAGAACAAGAACGTTCAGAATTCAAATGACTTCTTTGGATTTTAAATCAGTTTTGCAACAACAACAAAACACTGAATAGGGAAGCAAAAATCCTCTATACTTCCAACTTAAGTGTGGAGGTGAAATAGTTTTGATTATGAGGCTAAAAACTAATGCTTTTATTGCTCTTGTCTTTGACCAAAAATATGCTTAACACAAAAAGACGACTGTATTTGAGGAATTTTAGTTAACAAACAAGAATGTATTTGTCATACTGAAGAATTTTCCTAACAATATAAATTATGCTCCTTAGTGAGTTGATTAACCAGCATGAATTCACATTTATAGTAATATCAAAACATTAAGAAAAAATTGTACAATATAATAGGATAAAAGATGTGGAGAGGTGTTATGTAGTATTCGCCATTTAAATGAAAAACTCAGAACCCCCGTGGAAAAGATAATGCAACTGGGCCTATCGATTTTGGTTGTGAAACAAACCATCATGCAGTTTGTGACAAACCCATCTGTACCCAATAACGCTGGTGATTAAACAGATGATATGTTTATGCACATAGCTGTGTTCCCCGTTCACACATGCATATGAGAGAGAGGCTAAGGCTGAGTGCGCAACTTCTCAATCCCATTGTAATTTCCCTGGGGCAAAAGAAATATCTGCACATTTGCAAAAACATGTTGTTTGGGGGTTTCTAATGAATGAAGGCCATCAGAATTCATCGTGGGATGGCTGATGTCCACCTACCCAGGGAACCCTGTCTCCCTAGATTGTGCTGCTGGGAGAGTATCATGTGGCACCTCAGTGGGGACACCTAATGAAAATCCAGCCGGAGCTGAGCTCTGCGTGTCTTACCCGTAAGGCCTCTTGTTTCCCCAGCAGAGTAACTTTTTACACTAACATGTCTCCAGGGCAGCTTGGTATTTCTGCATTACAGAAACTATCGAAAATTTCAGGATTGGGCACAAGGCTGGAAGAGGCTGACCAGAGTTTCCCTCCATCACACAGTGTCCTCCTTAACCTCCCTTCCCCAAGTGCCACTGCTTAATGCCCATTTTAATGTCATTTTTTCTGGTCACTTTTCTTTCATTTCACTTTTGGGGGAGGCTGGCCTAGACTTGGAAACATGATTCCTTGGATGTGCTATACTTGTGTGTGGGTTAACCTACCAAATCCTAATTCTTCTAACTGTTTTTGTTTATTCACTTCATAATTTTTAAAATTTTTATAAAGCAACCATGAGAAAAATAATCTAATGAGTTACTGGAGTTCTGAAATATAAGACTAGAGGTTATACAGCAATTCTTCCATTCATCCATCTACTCATCCTTCTACTAACACATCAATCCATTTATTCATCCACTTGTCCACCTACCCACCCACACATCCATCCATCCACTCATCTATCTACCTGCACATCCATCCATCCATCCATCCATCCAGCCAGCCAGCCAGCCAGCCACTCATCCATCTCTGCATCCATCCATCCACTCATCCATCTATGCATCTATCCATCCATCCACTCATCCATCTAGGTATCCACCCACACATCCATCCATCCACGCATACACCCGCACATCCATCCATCCATCCACCTAGGCATCCACCCACACATCCATCCATCCATCCATGCATACACCCACACATCCATCCATCCATCTCTGTATCCACCCACACATCCATCCAAGCATATACCCACACATCTATCCACCCACACATCTATCCAACCATCCATCCATGCATCCACCCACACATCCATCCATCCATCCACTCATCCATCTATGCATCCACCCACACATCCATCCATCCATCTATCTATCCACCCACACATCCATCCATTCACATAGCCATCCATCCATCTATTCATCCATCCATCTATCCATCTACAAATCCATCCATTCTTCCAACAATCCACCCTCCCACACATCCATCTATTCATCCATCCATTCATCCATCTACTCACCCATCCATCATCCATCCATCCATCCATCCATCTATCCATTCATGTACACATCCATTTATCCGCCCACACACTCACACATCCTTCCATTCTGGTTATTTGTTGAAGAGCCACTCTGGATCTTCACTGTAACTAACCATGCTGGAAGTGGACACAGGGAGAGCATGACTCTATCACCACACACAAACAAAACAGTCATCGTCTAAAAGCATCTGCTAAATAAACAACCACAGAAGGGTGACAACTGTTATGCTAGACCTGTGCTCAGGAGCAACACGTTTTAAGGAGTCAGGCAGTGAACACTAACAGGTGGTCTCAAAGTGAACCAGTAGGTAGAAAAGTCATGATCTGTTTCCTAGCTCTTTACTAAGACAACTAGGGGTATGTCTAATGTTATATGTTAGCTGTTCTATCAGGGAAATTCCTTTTTGTTGATATTATTCTCCACCGTTACTGAGTCCTGTTGGCATAAATAAGGTTGTAGGATCCGTAACTTGCTGCTAGCTCACAGCCCAGTGATGGGAGTTTACAATCCTTAATGATACCCTGCCACGATGCCTTGTTAAATCTTCATTCAGTAGGGCCAAATCACTAATAAAAGTATTTCCTTAATACCTCTGTTCATGTCATTGCATTTAGTCAATATTCATGAAAGCTTAAGTTATAGGTTTAATAAAATTTGCCGTGGAAAATAAAGTGCTGAGTAATCTTAGAATTTGCAACAGCAGAATTGTCAATGTGACGGTAATTGATGTTACCTTGAGCAGCTTTGCGTGGAGAAGCAGGGTGTAAGCTGCCTCCGTGTAGTTATCACAGTCTTTGTGCAGGTCACAGAGTTTGTACAAATACCTGAGACGATAAAATGGAAGTATGTTCTTAAAATGTCACTGAATAATTTGTGTTGAGGTTTACAAGAGCTAAATTCTACCTTCAACAGTGAATCATGTCTACGCTTTCTTTTTACAATGTTCGTAATTCATAATACTGTGAAAACTTTTGGTGCAGAAAACACTAAGAAAAACCAACACGAGTAATATGCAATAATACATATTTTTTAAAGATTTTAAGTCCTTTCTTTGTAGAACGAAAGTGAAGATGATAATTTTACTTCAAGGTTTCTCATTCCTTTTCATCTTTTCCAGATTTTTCCTCAGACATTTGAAATGAGATTACACAATACATTATGATTTCCTACATTTCTATTGAATCTAAATGCATAAAAAAAATTCGTGAAAATACAAATCAGTAAGAATGAAGTGCTCCAATGATCACAGTGAATGTGATCAAAAGAATTTTTCTGCCATAAAGAGATAAACAGATAGCTGATTGTTTTCTCAAGTTTATTAAATTCATAAGGTATTTTTCTTAAAAAAGAAGTAAAAATAAATCCCAGAAATAAAAAATCAGCCAGTGTCACTCAGTGTCATGAATACAACATTAAACTCTTGTGCCGTCTAGGTTATCTCTTTTATTCTATTTTTCAAAGCAGTAATCTTCCAAAATAAACGACAATAGACCCCAAAAGTGACCAAGAACAAGAGGGGCTCAGTCGTGGTTTATTGCTTTAGGTACACAGGAAGAGAGGGAACAAAATCCAACAGACAACGCAAAATATTCTTCTTCTTTCATGGGGAAAAGACATTGAAAACATGGGAATATGGTGCCAAGTAAGTAAGTGTAGACTGAAAAATTATAATAGTACCTATTTCTGATAAAGGTATAATTAAATTTGATCATACGATTTACTATAAAACATTACAATTTTTGGTGTTATCTTTTTTCTGAAGGGCCATATGGGTTGGTTAAGATAAGACTTATAAAACTGTCTTTTATAGTTTTGCATCTCATTTAGCTAAAGTTGACCACCAAAAAACTCTGCACTGATATGGACAAACTATACAAGGGCTAGGATACATCTGGGAGCACCACCAAACTCAATCTCACAGGCTTCATGATTTTCTTTCTCTTTCTCTCTCTCTTTTTTTTTTTTTTGGAGACACAGTCTTACCTATAACCCTAGGTACCCTGTGTGCCCTGGCATCACAGCTCCCAGCAACCTCAAACTCTTGGGCTCAAGAGATCCCCTTGCCTTGGCCTCTTGAGTAGCTGGGACTACAGGTGCCCACCACAATGCCCAACTATTTTTTTTTTTAATGGGGTCTCCTCTTGCTCAGGCTGGTCTCAAACTCCTGAGCTCAAGCAATCCACCTGCCTTGGCCTCCCAGAGTGTTGGGATTATGGGTGTGAGCTACCATGCCTGGCTGAGGCTTCATGATTTTCTGCAAAATAAATCTCTGTGGTTATAAAAGATTTCTTAGCATAGTTTTGACAAGCAGCAATTATAATAAATACAGAGAGTGGAGACAAGCATGACACATACATACCTTATATACATTTCTTCCCTTTCAATTTCTTTGTAGAAGTTCTGAAAAATTAAACCAAAGCACTGTCTTAAGAAACCTGTTCCACAAAAGGCATGACATGCACACTGCAAATTCAACATTCTCCAACTTGTGTCAAACACTCAAACGGGCCTAGCTCTTTGGATGGGAATCATAAACTCACATAAATTGCAAAACCATCTTATACTGTTCTTCACGTTTCTGGTGTCCTAATGATCACATTTCCTATACCAAACACGGGATGGCCAAGGTCTACACTGTTATTTGAAAGTCACTTGTCCTCAGTTAAAACAATGCATTGTGCAAAGATGTGGTATCTTAACCACTGTAATCTCATCAGGATGAATAAATATCCTAAATTTGAGAATAAGCAAATAAACATCACTGATCTGACTCAAAGGATGCTGAGCTCAGCTGCAGCAAGAAGGTGGTGGCAAGATGACAGTCTGAGCTGTTTTGTACATTAGCCACGGGTCACACATATTTAGAGGTAAGATAAATCTAACTGACATTGAATAAAGTCAAGAATTCCCTTCCCCAGTTCAACTTGCTGTACTTTGAATGCTCAACAGTCACACGGGCCTAGTGTTACCACATTGAACAGTATAAATACAGGACGTTCCACCATCCCAGAAACTTCTGGTGGATAAAGCTGGTCCTGACAGACCTTCCAAACCACAGTGAGAGACAAGTTTCTATGTACAAAGCCCCGTGTGTATAAATACTGATGGAGAAAGGGTAGTTAGCAGATTATAACCCATGGGCTAGTTCTACATATACATATTACGGTAAAATATCTGGCTGAATATAAACATTTCTATCAAAATCAACTTTTTTTTTTTTTTTTTTTAATTTGAGACAGTCTCACTCTGTTGCCTGGGCTGGAGTGCAGTGGTGTGTCATCATAGCTCACTGCAACCTGAACCTCCTGGGCTCAAGTGATCCTCAACTTCAAAGTATCTGGGACTATGGCCACGTACCATCACGCTGGGCTAAGTTTTCTATTTTTTGTAGAGACAGGTTCTCACTCTTGTTCAGGCTGGTCTTGAACTCCTGACTTTAAGTGATCCTCCCACCTCAGCCTCCCAGAATGCCAGGATTATAGACGTGAGTCACTGGGTTTGGCCAAAATTATATTTCTTTTGGTTGTTTTTTGGCAAGGAATGTAACAGTAATTTTATTTTATTTAATAATGTATAATTTACATACAAAATGCATGGATTTTAAGTGTACTTTCAGTTAATTTTGATAAATGTTTATTTATGAAACCAATACCCCATAAAGATAAGAATATTTCCATCACTGCAGAACCTTCGCGTGTGTCCTTTTCCAGTGAATTCTTCTCACCTATAGAAAACCATTTACATGATTTCTTCACCATGACTCAGCTTTTTCTATTGTAAAACTTTATGTAATTAGAATAATACAGGATGTTAACTTTTGCATCTGGCAAAAACATGAATTAATCATTATCCTGAACAAAATTATATTTCTTAATGGAGATGTCCTCAAACTACGGCCTGCGGGCCACATGTGGCCCACCAAGGACATTTATCCAGCCCGCCAGGTGTTTTTGCTGCTGCTACCTGTCCTGCTTAGCAGCTAACTCGTCCTGGGGCCTGCAGTCCAGTCCTCCAACAGTCTGAGGGACAGTGAACTGGACCCCTGTTTAAAAAGTTTGAGGACCCCTGTGTTAATGCGAACATCTCTATAATTTCTTTAAAATCTTCATCACGCACGAGGCATCAGAAAGTTACAGAAGTCATCTAACAAGGCCTAGGGTAGGGAAACATCATAGCCACTTTCAGTGTGAAATTTAGCAACTAAAAATGATGCTCGCTCCGTGGAGTGCCTGAAGTAACTGGCAAATATCACCACTATGAAGACATGCAATTAACCAGTAAGGTAGCAGGGGCTCTTTAATTTCATTAGCCAAAAAAGAAAAAAAGAAAAGGGGCCTGGCTTCCAAGATTGATCTTTCTGAAAAGAAATGATAAATAAGTATAGAAAATAAGCGGGGGCATGTTTAGAAAAATGTACCTTGGTTTTCAGTTTCTGTTGCGTCTGACATTTTAACGTCCTCTAGTTCACACGAAGCGGCTGGGTAATGAGGATATTTTTGGCTGACAACTCAGAGCCACGCAACAAAGAGAAATGACATCAAAGGAAAAGCCCTTCGTTTCCGACTCAAACCTGCCAGTATTTACAAGCTATGGTTTCACACCATCCCCTTTTATACTCGTATTTTTAATCCTTTCTAAGGTTTTGATCATTCTCCTTTACAATTTCACAATGGGGACATCAGGCGACCTTCATTCCTCCCTCAGAGACACGGAAATGTCTTCTATTTTCTGCCTGCGCTGAATTCTGTTCCCTTCCGAGGGCTTCAAAACCCCTCTCAAATTGAAGTACACTCATCTCAAATCCCAATTTCTATATAAAACCTGCGTTTCTTACGTAAAAGTTCAGGCTGAGCTGACGCTCCTTCTGGGCACTGCCCGTTCCCCCCCGCTCCTGTTTCCCTCTCAAGTCCCCCCCACACCAGCGCTGACTGACGTCTGTGCACAGTTCCCAGAGGGGACCAGTCCTCTCCGCTCCTAGGCATTGCCCTTTCAGAATTTAGACACCTGCATTACATTCCAATGTTGCACTCTTTCACGATGGAAACAGATACTAAGATAGAATTGTTTTCCTAACCCTGTGTTAATTAGCCTCCTAAAGGGACCATGAAGAGAGTGACCACCTTCATTAAAATTACCGACACTTCCACTAGTCTTCCCGGTGAGATGTATTGATTGTAGGGAAGAGTCAGGTGCCATGCAGGAAAGTTACTGACCAATAAACTACAGACCACTTGATTATGTGGTGACAAGGAAATTCTAGTTAAAGAATCACAAATATGTGTTTTGGCTGGTGGGAATCAAAATGTGATATCCGTACAGACGTGCTTGCAGGGAACATTCTGGGGACTGAAGTGTCTGGGCAGAGTCTCTTAATTTTCACTGCCATTTTTTTTTATAGAAGCAAGGAAGTAGGGCATTAGTGACCCCACATAACTTAAAACGTTCCATCAGCTCTGCCTTTGAGAAAAGAACGATAACACTGGTTCTAAAGTAAATTTGCTGTGCATGTAGATGGCACTGACAAGTTCTAAGTTCCTCATTTTATTTTTTAACTTTAGATTTCATGGGGTTTCTGAGTAGTTGAGTACACTTTATACCCATCTAATATGCATTTATATATCTGTTGTCTTTCAGAGAGATATATATATATATACACATATCCATCTCTATGAAGCTCTATTGTTCCTATAATAAAAATATATACAGAAAAGGTAAAAATGGGCCAAGAAGTGACAATATACATCTGTGCATAAATATGGATATGCGAGCCGTGTCATGAAAACTTAGAGTTAGGACATCTATGTCTAAGCAAATAAAATTCTGGTTCCTTGTTTCTGCTTATTCCATAGATTTGTCTTATTTTTAAATGGAAAAAATTGTGAGAGATTAGTATTTGTCTCGTCAACTCCAGCAAGTGGTTTAGAATAGAAAACTTGACTCTTCATGAAATGATCTGGGATATTCGAATTTGAAGAACGTTACTAATGTCAGATATTCACGGGGTGGGTTTCTGAGTTGAGACCAACCCCGGGCTGACAGCAGGTGCCGGAGGCAGGGCCTGAGTCAAGGTCTGAATAAAAGAGGAACGCACACTAACGTCAGCGACTGTGATCGCAGGTATCAGTACAGGAGTTTGTTTCCCGACCCTGGATTTTGTGGTAAGAAGCCACATTCAAAGCACATCTTTTTCCCTAAGGTTTTGTGTCCCAGTAAGCCTGAGAGATCTTGCTTAAAACAAATAGAAGCCTCAATCATCAAATTTGGATACTTAATAAACATATTCACAATTCTTCCTTCTGGACACTGCTCAGCCTCGTAGATGCCTTTAAGGATCAGAAGGAATGCTGTATAGTTATGTCCATAGCACAGAAAGATTATGAAAAGGTTTCCATTCTTTCCCACAGAAAAATACTGGTTTCAACTTCATGTCAACCATATCAGCAATGTGAAAGTAAATTACTCTGGACAGAGGCCAGAATGTGAGGGCCAGGTGTTTCCCTGGGCCAAAGATCAGGCCACCTGGCCTGGGGCAGAGCGTGCTGCTGTCCTACTCAGGGTCCCGCTACAAGGCCATGTGCAGACACACCAGGCCAGGCTGCAGGGGCACCAGAAACCAGTAATTTCTATAGTTGCCTGGACCCTCGTGATGTAGGTGCAAATATATTTAGATTTTTTCAGGTTCACTGGGTCTTTCCTTGGCTATGTCCAGCTGACCGATGACACCATATGGGCATTCTTCATTCTGTGACAGTGTTTTGGATTTGGAGAAGTTCCTTCTGATTCTAAAGCGTTCCTGCTTATATAACCCACCCATTCTTACACACGGACCTTGCCATGAGCTCCTACGCCATGAGCAGCTTCCACTTTTTCCATCAGAGCCCTTAGCATATTAATCAAAGTATTAAATTTCTGGTCTGATAATTTTGAAATCTTTGCCATATTTAAGTCTGGCCCAGACGCCTGCTCTGTCTCTTCAAACTGTGCTCTGTCTACAAATGCCTTATGGTACGCATTGAAAGTGACCCTGACGTTCTAGGTGAAGGGAATCTGATGCCAGCTCCCTGATGGCTTCTATTCCTGGGCTTCTGCCCTGGTAAGCAGGAGGGGGGTCTTTGCATCCTCCTGTCGCCCAGTTTGGGGCTGTAGTTCATCCTGTGGATCAACACAGACAAATCTAAGAGGCGCTGTTGAGTTTTTTAGTTTGTCCAGCTTTTTCCTTATTGTGAGTATGGGGGTGACTTCCTAGCTCTTCACATGCTAGGTTATTGTGAGTATGGGGGTGATAACTTCCTAGCTCTTTACATGCTGGATCAAATATTTCAATTTATGAGGAAAAGAAAACTTGCTGTGGAAAATGTTCATCATTAGCCTGCACAGGCTGCCCCGCCATGGAGAGAAGGGGCCAAGACTGCACTGGGGCTTTTAGCTGTGAAGTCGCTCGTGGCAAAGTCCAGATCCAGCGTTGATACTAAAGGGAACAGAAAAGTGAATACTTCTGGTTTATCTTTTTTAATCCAAAGGTCTCTGGTGACTTTTTAGTGAATGAATGTTGTCTCAAGCCCCACCTAGGGCAAAATCGGTTTATGTGTACCCCAAGGTCCGCACAAGGGACGGATGTGGGAGTGAGGGCTACGGAGGGTCCACACAAATCCAGAGGCCAAGCGCTGAGGGGGGAAGGGAGGGAAGCAAGAGGTAAGCAAGGAACAGCAGGAATAGCAGGAGCAGCAGCGTCTCGCATTCCTGCCTTGGGACGCGCAAAGGAAGTTGAGGAAAGCCCCGCCACGTCCAGCAGTCAGCCTTCCTGGCTCCTTAGGGAGCCCCAAGCCAGGCGTGGGGTCATGCGGCTGCCGAGGGCCGTGAGGCTTACCCACCGCTCCAGGAGTGGGGTCACATGGCTGCCGAGGGCCGTGAGGCTTGCCCACCACTCCCTGGAGCTGACCTTGCCACCAATCTTCATGAGAGCCCATGTGCCCTGGTGCATTTTCTGGATGTGCCTTGCTGGGATCACAACTACGTCAGGCAGAGGGGGCCTGCAGTGCAGAACCCAGCCACATCACGGCAGCAGGATTGCACAGGGCCCGACAGATGGCCACCACCAAGGTCACCCAGGCCATCTGCTCTCTCTGCTGCCCAGCACTGGTTTCCTTGTAGCTGCCGTAGCCTATTACCTCAAATGTAAAGCAAGAGATATGTCTTCTCTCACAGTTCCAGAGGCCAGAATCTGAAATCAAGGTGTCAGCAGGGCCACACTCCCTCTGAAGGCTCTAGGAGAGGAGGCCTCCTTGCCTCCTCCAGCTCCTGGGGGCTGCAGGTGACCACGGCCTGTGCTGCATCATGCTGATCTCTGCCTCCACCTACACCTCAGCTTCCCTGTCTTCTCCTGTCTGTCTCGTATAAGGACACCTGTCACTGGATTTGGGCGCTCTTGTCCCAGATTGCAGGATAAACTCACGTCAAGATGCTTAACGTAATTACCTCTGCAAGGAGTCTTTTTTTTTTGCAAATAAAGTGACATACCCAGGTTCTGAGGACTAGGAAGTGGACCTACCTTTCGGGGGCCACCATTGAACCCACTCACGAGAGGACATGATTATAATCTCCTAATAACAAAGCCTTAAGACCTGTCATCAATGAGGTGTTACTCTGGTTACAAAATACAATGGCTTGCACTCTTCACCACAAGGAGAATAAGAAAGAGGCTTCAGAGTGGGTCTGCAAACGCTCTCCATTGTGCCCTGCGACAGAAGAGGGAGCCAGCACGGGAAGTCCCACGGCCCGCTGTCATGAGGGCTTCCCAGTCGGGACTCCGTTTCGGGGGTGCGCCACTCACCAGCACATTGACGGTGCAGCTCATCCGGTTCTCCTTGTTCTCGTCGTGCATGATGGTTCTGTAATCCAAAAGTCTTTCCATGAGGCGCACGACGAGCTTCACAAAAGTTTCGCCCGTTTTGGCAAGGTATTTATGCTTCCTGCAGTGCTCCAGGAGGCTGGGAAATAATTACAGGCACCTTGTTAATCAAGCTTGGGGAGGGGGGGAAACTCAACTGAGGTGCAATTTTAAATATTTTCCATTATTAACACATTTTAATTATTTCTGGGCTACAGAGTTCATTGTAGTCTAATTACAGTCTCTCTGTCTCTATTCCGACACAAATCCCCCCACTAATCAACACTTACATTTTATCAAATAACACTTTGTACTGCTCGTCCCCTCTGCCTCCTTCCACTTCATGATCCAGCTTGGTGATGATCTCATTTTCAAACTATAATTAAACAGAGGAAGCGTAAATAATCAGCATGGCGGAGGTTTCATTTTACGACTTGAGCGTCAATAGTACATAAATCGGCAAGCGACCGTGCTCACAGTTACCCTCTGCCTTTGAAGCCATAATCTCATTTAAGAGCTGCCAGCCCAGAACCCTGGTGGTTGTGCCACGGGGCGGGGTGTGCGTGTGTTTCACTGAATTCCCTGGTTAATGGAGCCTGAACATGCCCAACCTGACAGCAGGGGCAAGGACTCCAGAAAGACAGACAAGAAAACCATGTGGGGGGAGTCAAGTAGTAACAGGAAAAATGTCTCAAACTTCATCTCTATGAACAAGTAACATCTAAAATAGCTCATTGGTTCCTGGAACAGAACAGATGGTGTTTCATTTGCCAGCAAAGAGTTCTCAGCATTCTGAAAACATCGGAGGGGCCAGTTCACTGCCATTCCTTGATAGAACCCAGTAAGTATTTCACTGGTTGAAAAAATATTATGAAAAGTGAGAGGGGCAAAGTCCCTAAAAGACAGAACAGCAGACGCCTCACAAGGTCCATCTCCAGGCTTTTCCTCCTATCCCCAAGGCTTCTGGTTAGATTTCCCAAGCATCGAGGTGAGTGAGGGTCTTCGTAGCTATCTCTCAGGTCCACGCTTTTAGAGAACCTCTAAATCCAGGGAGGTGGAAATCTCCAAAATGTCTTCAAGTGGCTGATTAGGCTGAAAATAACTATGTGGATAGCAGTGGACATGTTTTCCCATCCTCCCTGCCCAGATGCCAATCTCTGGCAGAGTTTACAACCACCCGTGTTGCAGGGTCCTGAGGGTACCCACCAACTTGTGCCCGTAGGGAAGGGGGGCTGTGAGAGTGTTAGTTTCCGTAAAGATGGAGACATCCAGACTCTGTGCTGGCTGGATAAAGGAAGAACTGAAGAAGCCAAGGGTTGAGTCTGGATTGAGACAGCAAGCTCTCCACGGCATGTGTGCTGGGTCTCGGAGGTCTCTTTACAAGATGTGTTCAACCACCGCTTTCTCAGCCACCAATCCCCAAGTCCCCCAGTTACTAGGATCCCATTAAATCTGCACGGATCGTCATTTCCCTTGGTCATTGCTGTAGCCCCCAGACCCAGAGCACTGCCTGACGTTGGTGCTGTGACCGAGTGAACGTGCTGTGTGCACATAAATTACTGATACAGACGGTCTGAAGGTGGAGGCAGCTGCGAGGGTTTAGTATGTTGGTAAAGGAGTGGGCCCGCCAGCAGGCGGCTAAACCGCAACACCTTCTTGGCCAGGCAAAGCCAAGTGGGGAACCTGTGACAGGTGCCATGGGCACCCTCCACCGTGTGGGGGCTCAGGGTGCTGCTGCTTCAGTTTCGCTGACTGCAGTCCCCACAGAGAAACAGACAGCACGAGCTGTGTGAGACCCAGGCCGCAGACGCTGCACTTGTCCTCAGTTAGGACACAGTTGCCTGAAGCCGCCATGTTATCGTGAGGTGGATGAAACAAGAGCGGGGCTGGACAGAGGTATTGATTCCTGCCTGACTTCAAGGTCTTAGCAGCATCCCCACAACCTGGGCCTCAGCAAATCCCTCCAATTCTCCTCCTGATCTTCTCCATGGCCGCCTCCCCCCAATAAACACCTCCTTTTGATTCTGCCTGGCCCAGGAAGCTCAGGGATTTCAGGAACACGAGAGACAGTTCTATTGAAGAAGAAAGAATGATTTACTTTTTTTCAAACCAGGAATCTCACGTAATGACTTTTACTGTCGAATAACAACCTTCTGAACCTAACCACCACTGCTCTGATCTTCACAGAAAAGAATTCTCCAAAAGGCAGTTCATTTCAGAATCTGAGACAAGGGAGGTCACT
Organism: Galagoides demidoff; assembly: GCA_963574575.1. Taxonomy (NCBI): domain Eukaryota; kingdom Metazoa; phylum Chordata; class Mammalia; order Primates; family Galagidae; genus Galagoides; species Galagoides demidoff. The sequence continues at coordinate 23,482 of CAUYQV010103403.1, read as the reverse complement.
TGCAAGTAGCCCAGAGGTTGGGCTTTCAAGGTAGTCCCGTCAGATAGCGGCACAATGGGGACCCCAAAGACTGTTTGATGAGTGCCGGTGCTTCAGAACAAATAACTCAGATACAAAATAAAACTAAGTGTAATTAAAACATAGGATTGGCTTTCGCATGGGTTTGCTGAGGAGGAGGCAGATACCGACAGGATGAGGCAGGCTGACTGACACGAGGCCGATATGGAGAATGCAGAAAACACGCTTTCTCCTAACCTGGGCAAACACACACAGGCATTTAAAATTGTTCATTACTCGTCAGTCAGAAGGTATTTGAACTTGGGGTCTACTTTATGAAAATTGCGTGTTTTCTCTGCTTCCATGTAGATCTGGCTGTCACAGACACAGGCAGCGAGGAAGCCACAGCTCCTAAGCGTGCTGCTCATCAAACTCCGACTGATGAATTTAATGTTTTCTAAATGGATGAATGATCAATGAGAAGGCAGCTGATTCTAATTTTACTAACCTCTACTCTAAGCTAAGTAATTTACAGGAACACCTGGCAATGCCGTTGCTCCCCAGCAAGTATTCACCACGAGATCTGCATCCAGCTTTTAATTCCAGGGTCTTCCTTAATTTTTCACAGGATTTACCAGAATCCATTTGCTAGTGTGCTGTGGACTATTACCACCATTAGAATTAAAAGATCCTGTCCAAACAAACTGGAGACAGCACACTTCCTGATGGAGCAGAGCCGGTTTGTAAAAACCATGTTCATCATCTTACTTGTAAACGCACTGACCATTTGTGGCGGGGTCCTCTATGGTTAGGACAAAATTAGCGAGGTACGTTTACTGAGTTGCTCTCATCTCTCATCTGAGAAGCAAAATGGTCATATTATCCTCCCTTTTGTGAATCACTGACACTGCTACAAAACCCTCCATGGGGTCCAACTTTAAACATCGAACAGAGCATCTCTAAGCATCCGGTACCAGCTGCCCCTGAGAACATGAAGAATAAGGGGACACTTAGGAATATGAGGCTTTTCGGAAAGGGGTCATTAAATTGAACGTGATGGGGGAGGGCCGAGCTCACGGTGCTGTTGATGTCACTGTTAAATTAACTCGGAGCGGAACCACTGCTTCCCAAACTTGCTGCCATAGTGAACCCGGGGTTCTTGGCACCTATTTGAGAGACCACGGAGAGAGGGATCCCAGTCAGGTAATCCCGAAAGCCAGTTATATTTGGTTTGAAATGTGCAATTTTTCATTGGGATAGATTTACCATTCTCACTAAAATACACTCATAAATGTGTAAAATCAGGCCTGCACCTTCCAGGCATCCAGGAGGACACTTTCACAGGTGAGAGCTGGGGTGATGCAGGAGCGTGGTCAGAAGCTGGGACAGGTGGAAAGTTTTGCACAAGCAATTTACCACCATGATGGAGGCTCGGAGGTTACCAAGAACTGGGTGAAATCTGAACTCTGTGGATGTGGTCTGCCAAGTAGATTGGCAAAAAGGTTTCTTTGACCCTTTACAAATGAACCTTGGTGCTCTTTGCTTGAAGTGCTCTACTTTCTCCTGTTTTTCAAGAAAAAACACTCAGTAGGTAGTGTAGGAGGGAGCCTGGTGTTCAACCACCCCCTGTCTGGGAGGGCACGGAGCACTCAGTTTTTCCTGGCCGTCTGCCTCTATGGAGGGAACTAGCCAATCGGAAGGAGCCGCCAACCTTGCCTTCCCCCTTGGCGTTCACTGCAGAGTGGGTGGGAGAAGCTTGGCGCACCGTTATCTGGGTGGATGACCTGGCAAGAAGAGGAGCCGGCAGAGAGAAGCCTGGCACTCCAACACCTCTGTGCCATATCCTGCACGTCACTGGTGCCCCTGCCCCCTGATCTGCCATGCAGCCCTGAGTCCCTGGGCACCCATGCTCCTATTTTTGTGTCTACAGCATGCCCCTTGCCTAACCACTCTGTAAACTTAATTACACACTTAATTAATTGTTGGCACTCCATCCCACATTTGAAAGCCTCCGCATCCTCCTACGTCCATCAAGCAGGTGGCTTGTTGACCTTGAAGGTTTGGAGCAGCCGGGCTGGGCAGCGGTCTGATGCCAGGCCACAGCACCTCACTGCCGCCCGAGACAGGTGCAGCTGCTCCCCTGCCGTTTGACAGAGACCGAGGAGGGACTTGGGGGCTGATGCAGTTACTGAGCACCCGGGAACACGGCCTCAGGGTGAGTCCTGTTTAATATTGCTAAATGAGATTTAGAGAGTTTCAGTATCTCTTTTAAGAATAGAGTTCAATGTATTCAGAACTCCTGGAGTCAAGGATATTGGTTTCCGTGACCTCTCAGAGCAACTTCGGCTTTGATTAAATAAAATAAAGGCCCAATTCTTATGCCATATTTTCTCTTTGAGCATCCAAAGCAATAAAATCAAATATTACTTTGAAGTTGAAAGCAAAAATAAACAAACTGACAAATAAAATCCCAGTGAATTAAAGAATAAACGAGATAAAATTGCCAGCAAACTTATTCACATTCCTGCTACAGCACCAAACACGCTGGCTTTTCCACCAAGTGCAGAGCTGCCAACATCCACTTGGGTTACTCAATTGCTGGCTGAAGGCTGCCAGCATGGGCAGCCGGAGGAGATCATTCAAACAGAAACACTGGCGACACAAAGATTACTCATGTTCTAATACTCTTACAACTAAATGGGAATTTCTGGAAGTTGGAGAGCATTTTACTGAGCCTCACAACCATGACAGAAAATAGCTTCATGATTGAAAATATTATTTTTGCTGTGCAGCCTCTTCCCGGCCATTTTTATTAATGGTACATGGTCCCTGTGGTCATTTGCTGCAGTTCTCAGCTGTTGGTTCTGTATTTTCCAAAGGCGTAACAAAGGGAACGCTTCAAACAGATGCCAGGAGAGAACTGGAAAGTATGTGTCTCATTAGGAGGAGAAGCCCGGAGGGAGCCTGAGACTGGGGGGTGTTTGCTGGAGGGCAGGTTCTCAGTGTGATGGGAAAGTCTGGTGACCTTTTGGGACCAGTTTTGAGGAGTGCTATCTTTTGTGACCAAGGCCACACTTGTGCCAGGGAAGGGGCAGGAAGACGTGGACACCTCCCAAACTGTCCCATGCTGGCTTCGCCGATCCCAGTCTCCTGATGTCCTCACTTTAATGTGAATAAGCCACTCTGGCCTGGGGTGGGACAAGAACATGGCTATGGGGGTGGCTTGAGGACATGGGGACCTATAAGGAGAGGCAGGAGTGACTGTGTGCTCAGGACCTGAGTGTGGCAGGAGCTGCAGGAGGGGACTACTCAGGAGGAGGGCTCCTGTACCCAGATCCTAAAGTATTCTTAGAAAGGGCTGGAAGGCCCAGGATGACCATGTGCAGCTGGAGCACTCAGAGAAGACAAGGAAGGACTCACACGGACGGGACAGGGAAGTCGCCGGGGGCCCCAAGTGATGCAGGAGGGTGGTGGGGGGCCCTCTAGGTCAGTGTCAGCCGCCTCCCCATGGTGCACCTGCTGTGGGTGTCGAGCAGAGGCTCGGCCTGCATTCCTGCCTCTCTGCTTCCTGTAGTGTCCACAACACCAGGGAGAAGAAGCCTTCCTGAGGCGGCACCATCTGGTCATCACACGGCAGGGATGGGGGAATCAGCAAGAGCTGCTCAGATCCCAGGAACATCACATAGTCACTCAGCGGCCCACAGGTCAGCTATGGCTGTGGACGTCAGCCCCCAATGAGGCATATTATTTCATAGGAAAGGATTTCTACAAGAAGTCAAGGCCACGCTGTACAAAGGGGGACTCCCATCTATATGCTTCTATCTGGTCCGAGCTCCTCCTCACCGGTTCAGATCAACTCCACCCCTTGGGGTAAGGTCCCTGCAGGGCAGGGCCCCTCACAGGTGACCTCCATGAGCACCAGAGACCTGGAGGCCCCTGCAAGCTTTTCCCCACTTGTGAGGACCTGCCCAGAAAGGGCAGGCAGGCTGACCTCAGACACTCACTGCAGCCTAGGAGCAGTGTCCAGGCCACAATGAGGACACAGCAGGTGAGCAGAGAACTCCAGGCCACCACCAGGACAGCCCATCCAATGCACAAATGCTGGAGAGGCCGGACGTGGGCAAAGACACACGGAATCTAATGGAAGATCTGTGCTCTTTTTGGCAAGAGCAGAAACAAGAGAGCGACAGACTCTCGGGGAGACGAGAAAGCACGTCCTAATGAAACGCCCTCCACTGCAGCTGAAGAGCACGACAGCCACAGCTCTGGACAACTTTACAAAAGCCAGTTTGTGACACCTGCTTTTAGAATGCCAATAACAGGTGGGAGCAGTTTAATCTTGAGTGAAAGGATGGGTTTTTCTTTGGAATCCTCTTCACTCCAATTGTAAGAGCATAAAACAACACAGACATAATGTGTTATTTCATGTTTCAGGACTGTAGCATGTTAATAGCGCCACTCTGAAAGACACGGCAACTTAAAAGAAAAAGCTACATCATATGTTCGTAACACTAAAGTTCGGTAAAAACAAAAAACCCCTAACGTCTTCCCCTCACTCCATTAGGCTTGCAAATCTGCTATAAAAGTGGAGGCAATTTAAGCCCTTGTTGATGTGACTAATAAGGTTAGGTAATTGGATTTGGGGCGGATTAGTTAAACAGCAGCCAACCATCCCCGCCCCGGAAGCTCCGGGATGGAGACAGGCAGGGTGGCTGGCTGTGTACTGCCACTCACAACCCAGTCACCCACATCACCTGCAAGGGATGGGGCTGGCCCTTGTGCTTCAGAAAGAGCAGCTGGCAGAGGGGGAGCTGGGCTGAGAGCAGAATGAAGATAGAAAACAGAGCAAGTCAGACACAAACGCTGCGGTTGGACCAGTGCAGCAGCAACTGGGTGAAATGTGAGGTCCTGCAGGTGTGACCAGGGGACTGTCGAGTCTTGACATTTGACTCTCGTGGAGGCCTAAAGGGCAAGCAAAGGCCAGGCCAATATGACCTGCACCCAGAAAACCCAATGGCAAGGAGACCGGCAGAAAGGGGAGCAACGCTATGGACTTGGGGTATTTCACCTGGGTAGCTGGGGGGGCAATCCAACAGAAAAGAAATTAATCTTTCCCCAATGCTCATGAGAGTAGTGTTTACACAGTGTAGGGTTTTTTTCTGTTTTTTTGTCTTCATTTAAAATACCTTCAATGGAGCTGGGCACGGTAGCTCACACCTATAATCCTAGCACTCTGGGAGGCTGACGTGGGGGGATTATCTGAGCTCACAAATTCCAGACCAGCTTGAGCAAGGGCAAGACCCTGTCTCTAAAAAAGCCAGGTGTTGTGGCAGGCACCTGTTGTCCCAGATACTAGGGAGGCTGAGGCAAGAGGATCACTTGGGCCCAAGAGTCTGAAGTCCCTGTGAGATATGATACCACAGCACTCTACTAAGTGTGACAAAGTGAGAATCTGCCTCAAAAAAAGATTTGTGAACCTTCTGTATGTATGCTATCCTACGATAAAGTGGCTTAAAACAATAAAATACCTTCAATCTATGCTATCCCAGTCCAACGAGGTTCAAGCAGATGACAAGAGAAATGAACAAACAGCCAGTGACTATTAACCAAAAAAATTCAAGTCAGTGGCCATGAACTACCTGAGAGTGGGTTCTTTGTCTTCACGTTTGGGTGTGAATCTAAGCAAATCTAGTGCCATCATTTGTAGTTTATAAGACGGAATTAAGGCACCTAACTACTTCACGGTATTACGTAAAAAATGAAAGATGGGGAAACAACATCTACCATAGGTCCGACACGTCAGTGGCTCTCATTAACTTCAGACCATTTCCAGCAAACCTGCCCCCCCGCCCCGCCCCCGGCAAGTTGGAGAACAGGAAGAATCCTCAGAAGATTGTTACATTTTAAAGCTACAGTGAGATGGCAATGAGACAAAAAGAATGTGAGGAAGAAGGGGAACAATTCGGAAACCAAATTCCTATTCATCTTCTTTCTAACTTCCCTTGACCTTATTTTGACCCAAATGATAAATATGATGTTTTAAAGACTTTTGATCTTAGCTTTTTGCACCAGTGACATTAATCTATATGAACACGCTTTCCCTCACTTTGCCTGATTCTTTAATTTAATAGCAATTTTTTACAAACTCCTTCTTTGGGCTTGATTTATATATAATTCAAAAAGTCAGATGAATTTTCTGCCCAGAGAAAAGGATTTTAAATTATAATTCATGGTTCCACTGAGTTGGCAGAGAAATTGGGACCAAGATTTAGTGCCAGCAGCCACAGAGATGGGTCAAATCTTATGGCAATAATATCAAACAATTTGGCAATAATGTCAAAAGTCACAACACTATTCTGAATCAGTAATTACATTTTTGAGAATGCATATTGAGAAAACTTTCAAAATAGAGTCAAGCTATATGAATGAACGTGTTTCTCATATAGTCACTAATCTGTAATCAACCTAAACGCCCAGCTATCAGGGATAGGTACGCAAAATGACAGTCACTTCTCTTTATGAAATGTTACGCCATCATTAATGCTATGCTTACTATGCTCTAATCAAGGCAAATGTCTTTGTTTTGCCAAACAAAAAGTCCATTACAAAAGCCCTACACATAATGTTTACATCATATTCTCTATGTGCCAAGCCGGCTAGTAATCCAGAGAAACAGAAACAGCTAGTCTTTCTAAAAGGAATTATCCTTAATATTACAAAAAAAGAAAATAAATTTAACAACTTCTGCTCCCATGAAAAAAAAGGAAGGAGAAAAGGAAAGAGGAGAGTACTAATATATGGGTTATTGAGAAAGTTTTAAGATACGTAAAAATCAAGAAATGTAAAATCCACAAGGATGGAAGCAGATGATGCCCCCCGTGCCCCAACACCAGTAAGCCCAGCAGGCTGAAACGTGCGCCAGAGAGCCAGAAAGGATGCTGTCGACTGTGTTTCTTGGAAGTGAAATAATAGTTATGGTGTGTCTCAAAACTTTTGTAGTGACCCATGGACCACTAGACCCTGCCCGACTGACATTACATGGTAATTAAATAGCATCGAGTCCTTGCTACTGTCCACTGTTGGAATAATGTGAAATCAAATAATACTAACATACTCATCACCAGTCACCTTATAACTGACTAGTAGATACACCCATAAGAAATGAGTAATGGCATCCCAGCCGGGCACCAGAGCCTCAGGGGGGCTGTGGAGTGCAGCTGTGGGTATGAGAAACGATTCCTGCACAGTCTCAGGTGTACTGCACTCCCCCCACGCTTCCGGTGCTGACCCCAGGCCAGGCCCTGGTTTGTACGCAGTGCTCGGCCTGGTGGTCCTCAGATCCTGGGGATTCACCCGGCAGGCCGCTCCACAAAGACCCAGACGGAGGCCGAGCCTTCAGCCTTGCGGTGAGAGTGACGTTACCAGACATCTTTTACGATGCCAGGCACTGCGCTAAGAGCTTGATTGTTCTGATTTTATGTCATTATCATAAGACTCCTTTCCAGAAGATTCTCTTTTATATCAATGTTACTCTGATTTAGAAACTTAAAGTGTTGAGTGGTTTGTCTGAGACCCAGGTAGTGGGTGGGAATCACAGTGACATCAGCCCCTAACTCGACTCTTGGGCACAGTGTGGAGACTGTTTCTGTACGGCACCTCTCTTTTCTGTTCCAGGAAACAGCAAAACTGTTTTCCATGTGTGCTGCCTTGGTGCACTGTGATGAAGACTGGCCAGTGAAAATCTACAAATAATTTGAAGCTCTTTTCAGTAATGAAGTAGAAGGTAAGGAAGGACCTGCCCTTTACGGATGAGATCACATTAATATCAAACTACCTTGATGGATGAAATTTTGATTTCTTTCCAGTGTAAGAATATTCCCAAAATTCCACAAAAATCTGTATGAAATGCCCAGTCTGTGCATTTACTTGAATTGCTATCACATTTTTTAAAAGGGAAGCTTTCAGTTCAGAGGATTCCTTCCTCTCTGGGATTGGCTCATTCCACCTGTAAAGCGTCATGGCCAAACCATAGTGTCCTCAGGCAATCGCTGTACGCACACGTGTGTGTGCCGTATGTGTGCACGTGTGTGTGTGTTCCAGTTCTGAATATATGAACACTCTACTGATTTGCATGGATCCAGGAAAGGAGATTTTGTTCCTTCTTGAACATAAGTTATTGAGAGTTTGTCCCTCATGTCCTCACAGTATGTTTTGAACACTTTACTAGGCTTTCTTTCAGGAATTTTCCTCAGTTCCATTGCACAGGGAAAAGATTGACGTATACACAAAAGAGAAAAAAACAAAAACTTTAGAATTCCAAATAATGTAACTTTGCAATAAACAGCCAGTCTGAGTGAATACAATAGCATTTGATTAAACACTCTACAAGTGCATATACCAAAGAGGAGAAAGACACCTTCATCCAGGGTTTAATGTGTGAGTAAATCCAGATTAGAATAAGCAAAAGCTAAAAATTGAGAGTAATTCTCCCTAAGATTGAGCGCAAAGAATGATAAGCTTCTTCAATAAGGAAAATAATAAGCTTGTTCTCTCTTAAGCTGTAGGGAATTATGTTTTCCATGTTCAGCACCTTGAACTCTAGAATTATGTGAAGTTTCTTTCAAGGTTTTTAGGCCTGGCCCCTTCATCTCCCCACACCACTTACCGCACATTGCTGTCCTTACCATTTGGAAGCTTCGGGTAGAATGAAATTCACACTGCATCATGTCAAAGAAGATGGGGATGGTGGCTTTGCGTAGTTCTGTCTCAGGAATTAATGTCATTTCTAATATTGGGCCCACCATTTCTGGAATGAACTTTATCTTGTGTTGACCTTGGAATAAAAAAACACGTTATTCAGACATTTTGAAAAAGGATTCCAAAATGGGTCATAAGTGGTTGAAAGGAAACACAGGTCATTATGACATTATATTTCAAATGTCATAAGTGAAGCTGTTTGAAGATCCATACTATGTAAGGCCTGAGATCAGGGGACATGTCTGTCATAGAAGATAACCCGCTTTCATAAGCAGACACCTGTATCACACAGACAACGGCCACCAGCAGCTGACTCCCAGTGCTGGAGGGAGCAGGGCGGGGAGCTGGTGTCTCGGCCTCTAACTTTGCGGACAATGATAAGAGCAGAAGTTGACAAATGAGGGAGAGCACATGTCTCCTGGGTCCCTTCCATCCCCAACACCTTGAGGACGCGTTTGCAATTTGATACCTCTGTAAAGAATGCACAGTGATTTCTGTGACATTCCAAATCACCACGATCAAAGCAAATAAAAGCACAGGCATCAGAGGATGAAACTGTAAAAACAGGAATGAGTCTGCTTTTTTCCAGCTACAATTTGATAGGAAAATGCTTATTTAAAAAACTATTAATATTTTATTAATCTCATCTCTTGTTCCAGATATGATTTTTATTCAGGGAGATTTATGAAATTTTTTTTTTAAAAAACCAATAATATGACCATGGTGCATAATCATGAGTGTTACAGCGGTAGGGGACAGTTACTACACTACTACGTGACGAGCCTGGCAGACAGCATGAGCTCGCTGACTCCTCACGACTACCCTCTGAGACGAGTACCTTCTTAGCCCATTTTACAGATGAAGAAACTGGGCTGTGTCCAGGCTGCTTGGGGAGCGCTCAGTGGACCCAAGGAGCAAAGCTTGAACCTGGGTATGAGATTCAAGTCTCCTCTGGGATCCTCATCTTACTCATCTCTCCCCGTCTGCTTGTCAGAGGATCTGTGTGGCACTGGGACCCTGACCACCCCTGGAAAACAGCAATGGGGCGGCTGTCCACTCCTCTTGCTGCTGTGGGTGAGCTGTCCTTTTATCCAGTGATGCTAGGATATTACAACTCTCAAACAAATCCCCCAGGAAGTCAAGACCGGCTTCTCATAAGCACCCAAACCTTTTCCCTTTTTTTCCCTTCAGACCACTCTGGAGCTGGCACTGAGTTCCATTCAATTTCTTTTGTTGGAAATCTTGGTATCCCGTCTTTCTGGGCCTCTGTCTCTGACTTATACAGATGCTAACTTAGAGTCACCACCAGGAACCCGGCCCCTGAGCAGAGAAGTCTGCAGCCGGCCCTGACACCCTGACACCCTGACACGGAGGAGGTGGCGCCCCCCTCCTCCTACACAGTGGCTCCATGCCCTTGGGGTGTGCGGCTTCTAAATTCCCCAGGACTGGGGAGAACCATGAGCTTATGAAGAGCTTGAAGTGGGCAGAGGAAGGTCCACCAGGCAGCAGAGTGAGGAAGCCACAGCAACTGCCAGGCTTGGTTCCCTGCGCAGACACTGGGCCTCTGAGAGAAGCTGCTGGAAACTCAGTCCTGGTGGGGGCTGTGGCCTTATTTAAGGTGACAGGATTACATTGAGAGGCGGGTCCTGAATGTAAATCATCACTGAAATTACCTATCAAGTGGTCACTTAAGACTCCTTTTAAATCCTGTCTTTCCTGTCTGAAAGCTTCATTTATTTTCATTTTACCCTCTATAGCCAACAGTCATTTTTAACATATCACAGAGGCATGCACAAGAAACTAAATTCGTCAATTAAATATTTGCAGGTTTTCTTTTTTTTAATAACACTGGCAATTCATCCATAGTTAACGAATCTTACTAATATTTTTAAACAATCAGGAAACACAATGGATATTCTAAAGAATTTAGTTTTCTTTACAACTCAGCTCATACAGATTTCTGAGAACCATTAAAAAAGGGTGGCTAGTACAATAGCTGTACTTAAGAAAATACAGGTTCCTCACAATTGGCCTAAATACATTTTTATTGGGCGGATATGTATCTAAAATGTAACCTTCAATACAGAATCTGAATATAATTAAAATCTTATTTTTAACTTTTACTAAATAATTAATACTCCGACTCCGAGCATCATAGCCTGATCCTCATCACATCCCCAAATGCTCCAGGTTTCTGAAGGGCACGTAACAGCTGTGTGCATCCCCTTGAAAATGCTATTATATCTAGCGTCTCAGGTGACACTTTCCTTGTATTATGCCTAAAAAATGTCACAGCCAATGTTTCAGAAAACGGATGATGGTGACAGGGTGTTGTTCATCAACTATGATTTCAGTGTCATAAAGTTCTGTCGCCAACAGGTTTTATTGTTCCAAGTTGGGAGAAACATATCAGGCAGTAGCCAGTGGTCACAGACACAAGGACTGGAAAAAGCAGGTGCGGAAATGACCGAGTCTTCACCTTTGATCATCACCCTTCTAGTAGCACAGACCCCACGGTCTGGACGGCGCTGAGTTCTGTGGATCGTGACATTCCTGGGGTTCAACCTTCACAATCTAGAGGTCCCGAGGTGAGCAGGGTGTGGGTATGATGCTGCCTGGTGTTATCTGTTTTTTCTCTCTCTCTCCTTTTTTTTTTTTTTTTTTGACATTTGCATTATGGATCTTCCCCAGAGCAAATTGTGCTCAAATTTAACAGATGAACTCAGTGTTAGGCCAGAGAGGATCAGGTGACTCCTGCAGTGTCCATTTCCAGAGAGGCTGTGCTTTTTGTTCTCCTTTGAGACAACAGAAGACTCATCCGGGAGGAGGCGAGTCTGTCACCGCAGGACACCTGGCTAGGTTTGCCGTCCTCTCCACTCCCAATCCTGTAAACCCACCTGGAGCTTACACTCCAGCTACATGGCGGGGCTTCCCCTGGGAATGACACCCATTTCCCAATGAAACCAGACCCTCCCAGTCAGTAGCCGCCTCTGGGTTGTTTAAATTATCTCTTTACAATCACGAGTGTTAGAAAACTGGCACATTAAACAGAGTTTCACTCCAGGAAAATCGCTATGTACACAAGGGCAGGAAGAGCGGAAAAACTCTACCACCAGCCAAGCTGGTTAGGCCACAGCATATATGGGTTTTCAATGAAAAGCATACAACTCTCCACATCTCCCTAAAATGCCCAGGAAGGGAATCCTTACATGAAAAATATCCTAAACTGAGTGTGTGCTGCAAGGACGTTTGTCCCGGCTGGATTGGGTACAGGGTGCTGGATGTAATAAAATGTAAACTGAGGCAGCGTGGGGCCAGCAGGCGCTCTGCAGGCCGCTTTCCAGAGTGCACTCTGATCCCTGACCCGAGAGCTGGGTAAACAAGCACATTCCCCCCTTTTTCTTTTGGGAGAGAGTCTGTTTTTGATTTCCCCTTCCAGACTCTAAATATAACAGGGTGGAGAGGGGAAAGGCCATGCTGATCTGTCCCCTGGGCCTGGGCTGCATTTGCACTGTATTATATTGAGCAAAACTGACCCAAGATCGTTGTTTTGAGGCTGGACCCAGAGGAGGTGCGGCCTGAACACGTCTCTCTGCGAGCCACGTGTGCTGCTGGGAAGGCTGGGGGAGAAGCCGTTCTATGGAGCGTTCAGCTCCAGGTTGGACTGAGTGACAGGCGACTAACCAGAAGATCATATATATACATAGAGATGATTTCTATTTTTATTTCCTTGGCAGAGTCAGCTCTATCATCCTGCCAGTCTGTTCCAAACCTGAGCCCATTTAAAAAAAAAAAATTAAAATAAAAACCCTGCATAGAAAATAGGTTGTGTACATCCTGGGAAGTCAAGATGTGCTGTCATAAATTTCGAGGATGGCAGCCTTGGCAATGACGCTCTCAAACACCTGAGACCCACAGCAGAAAGGAGCCAGGTGCCTGAGGGGACCCAATGGGGCTCCGGGGCTGCTTGGGGAAGGTCCTATGGACTGCTGATGCTTTTATTAATATCTCTTTAACTTTTAAAAAACACTTATTTACTTTCCAAATAAGGACCCAATCCTGGTGATCAATTGCTATTTCTTGCTGTTTCCAAGTCCCTGCCCTTAATTGGCTGAGGTTTACCTTTGCTTGGGCCCTTCTAACACCAGACTGGATATTCCCAGCTAAAAAGCTGCAAAATGCATCTCTTGTGCATTAATCACCACATTCAGATCAGCAAGTGACAGGAAAGAACAGGGAAATGTGCTCTTTTCACTGCACCCTTTACATTACAAATCAAAGGGGTCTCGTTGCTTGACTCAGCCTATTCGAAGTATAATGACAGATAACGTCAAGAAAACTCGCCACTCTGAAGAGGCTTTAAAACTCTGTGCCAGACCCAATTGTGCTTCCTGGGCTCGGAGGGGCAGCTCAGGGAACCTCGCCCCCACCCCCACCTCCCCCGCCTGTCTTTACCTCCTTTGTTGCTGCCTCTCAGACAGCACATATGAGACCCAGCCAGTTTCCATGGCGGTCAATCTTAGGGACTCCAGGAGTGACACTAAAAATACTTAAAGAAAACAAAACCCAAAGCAAAAGACTGGAAGGGCAGGAGCAAGCGTTGGGCAGGGTGACCTCTGGCCTGTTGTTGCTTTAGCTGAGTTTTGGAGATTCCCTCTGTGTAGGGAGGGACCCTGCAATGGAGGGACAGCTGAGAGCTGGAGAGGCTTGGGGGGTCCTAAGGGGCTCCTGTGTGGTGGTAACAGCTATTTACAGGGAGAAGGAATTAGCTATTTACAGGTAGAAACTATTTACCTGCAGGTAGAAGGTAAATAGCTATTTACAGGGAGAAGCTATTTCCATGTGTGAGGACCCATGGCAACCTCTGCCAGGGTGGGTGTCCCTAGTTATCATAAATGATGGAAAAATACTAGTGAGCCATTTCAGCAAGAAGGACCTTCGTTTAAGAGCATATCTGAAACTGTCCTCTTGGGGGAAATAAAAAACCCACAGTTTGTACTTTGGAGTTGAAGTGCAATGACTCAGAATGAGGTGGGCCATTGTTTTATGAAGGGCTGGGGTAAAAGATGACCGTGGAGTTGGTGTCCAGAAGAGAGGTCTCAGGTCTGCCCAGGCACCTGGCCACAGAGCATGGTGCTGCTGGCACCTCGTTCATGGATATGGTGCCCACAAAAGCCCTGGACCCCCAGGCACCCAGCAGGGGACAGCAGCCTGCCCCCCACGGCTCTCACAAGCCCCTTTTCCTGTCCCGTCTCTTTCTCTCACACGCTAAGCACAGCCCCTGCCACAGTGGGTTGTGCCATCTGGCCTGCCGGAAAAATGACAAATGCATCTGTCAAAGTATGATTTTAAGACAGACAGAGAGATCAATTAGAACAGATCAGGAATGGTCCCGCTCCCCATTCTGAAGCCTCCACATTTTATTACTGAGATCATCATATATGTATGTCACAGAATTATCGAGATTTGGGATAGGAAATTTTTTGAAAAATTCAGTCCAACCTCTTTATCTCACAGCCTGGAAAAAGTAAGCCAGGATCCTGAGGCCACAAGGGCCTATGGAGTAGGGGGGAGGGAAGGGCAGGATGAAAACTCTAAGGTGTGACTGATGGACGGACTGTCCCCCCTCTTCATTCGAGAGCGCAGTCTCCTACTCTCCCCCCAGGATGGTAGACAGGCCAGGGACAGGATGGTGTGCCTGGTGGGTTCCAGCAGGGTTGCAGAGATCTCCAGGCCCTCTGACCGCTGAGCCAGTACTTGGGTTCTAGACATGTGCATTGCTGCAGAGAAGTCACTTGCAAAGACCCGGCACAGCATTTTTGTGAGGGGTCCTCAGCTGATTCCAGCACTGATGCCTGAGGGGTCGCGGTGGGGTCTCTGCACTGTGCAGGCACAAGTAGGTGGAGCCTTCCTGACCGGTTCTTCACCCCACCTGGCCTATATAGAGGATTTCCTGGGTACCTAACTGGGTCTCATATTAAACAGACATTCGTAATCTCTACCTTGTCAGTGTTACCCGTAGAGTATCTTACACATTTGTCTTTCAAGGTCTTTTGTGTTTATTTTTCCGGGTAAAGAACCATTCGAAAAATATTCCATCCTTCACACGAGCAGAAAGACAAATGCCTTCTGAGTTCTCAGAACTTCCCCTTGAGATGAGGCAGGACCACCCTTCACGGGTCTGCTGACACCCAGGGAACTCAGGACGGATGGGGAAGCAAAGGTCTTTCTGAGGAAGTCTGGCTCGGCTTGAAGAGAGGTTGCCGTGAACTTGCCAACCCCCAGGACAGGAGTGGCCCTGAGAACGCTGCTCCTGCCCCTCCCAGGGTGCCTGCCCAGGAGAGCCAAGGAGTCCAGCCACACACCTTCATCAAAACCACGTTTGGTTTTAATCGCTTTGCTCCTTTCTGCAACTTTCTTGCCAAACTTTTCCGTCTATCATTGCAGGAGGCTGGCAGTGACTTAAGAAGAATCTTGGGGTGCAGCTGCGTGAGCAGATGACACCCAGGTGTAATGGGATACACAGAGAGGGAAGTGGACAGACCTCTGCTCCCTTCTAGTCAAGGGAAGATTGTCTGGGGCTGAGGCGACAGTGAAAGGCCTCCTACAATAGGTCAGGGTAGGACCTGTGGTGGCAGGAAGCAAAGCCTGGCAGCCCTGAGGCAGGAAAGGCGCCCAAAGCCTTCCTTGCTTATAGCCTAGGCAAGACCACTAGCCCCTCCATGGCCTTGGCCACCTTAGGACAATGTGAGCCTGAGGGCTGAGGGCTGAGGGTGGGAGCCAGAGAGAGCTAGATCTCAACTGGGAGTGAGGCCAGATTCATAGCGGGCACCTTACAGATGGAAGATACTACATTATTATTAGTCACTGTTTCTTTAAGGAGCTTATATGAAAAAATTACATGTCACCTTGGTTAAGACTTGACAATTCCTTATTAATGATGAAAGTAGGTAGATAAATATTATTGATCAATTAATCTATTTATGAATAAAATCCTGTTAGTTGCACATCACAAACAAACATATCCCTTTGAGCTTTCATTAGCAGGAGCAGGTTAGGCTGCCACCACCTGGTGGCAGCGTACCTAAATACAGGATCCAGGTCCAGTAGGCAAATAAACCTTGAGAAGGTAGAGTCTGTGAAATCAAAAAGTGAAGGCAAATGTCACAGCAGGCTGAGCTACATGGTTTGCTGCCTGAGAAACCGAGAGAACGGGCAAGATGCTGGCAATGCCAGGAAGTGGGAGTTCCAGGCAACGTGCTCACCCCATGGGAGGCCACATTGCTGATTTTTCTTTCCGTCCCACAAATCAGATGTTCTTTCCTCACCTTCCATCTCTTATCTCTTAATTACTGAAAACAGTTACTACATAGAGTAATAACTGCTGTCCAAGGGACACACATGCCATTCAGATTTTTAAGACCTCTCCCAACACTGACCAACAGGGCCAATGTGGTGACTCACCTGGGCTTCAAGATACCATGCCCCGAAACCCCGGCTACTCACCAAGGTTGTACCACATGTCTCTGATCTCAAAGCCAATCTGTCTCCGCATATCTCCATACCTGGAAACCAGAGAAATACAAAATGCTGAATCACTCCACAGAGCCTATTGTTTTTAAGTGCAATTAAAGTCTCCTATCTCTGAGACAAACAAAGAGACTGTCAAAGTTTAGACTTCTCTGCCACCAAAAGGAATCAAAGGAGAAGGAAACCCAGCAGGGGCATCTCACTTTCTCCTCACCAAGGATCAGACCTCGCCCCCCATGGGAACCTGGGGAAGCTGTGGGGAGGAATGAAGAGCTTTGCTCTCTTGCCCCTCCTGGTTCCTGGGCCTGAGGGGGGTTTGTTTTCCCTTCCTGTGGTGTGTTGCTAGCATCCAGGTATTGCAGACAACAACTACATCCTACTGCCCCGCTTTCCTACATTACAATTACACCTGAGTCAGAAAAGGCCTCTTTCAAATTTCTCGCATTTTCCTTTATCATTTTAAATGTAAAGAAGGGCTTAGCACCAAAAGATGTCAGCAGATATTCCACCCGTTGTTGTTGATCCGGGAAAATAAATGCTAATTTTCTTCCCGGGGGGGTGCGCAGAGGAGGTGTGTATTTCATGAGTAAACAGAATTTGATGCTTCAGAAGATAAACCTTTATTAGTTTGTGAGCAATTTAACTTTTTCTTTTATTGCCTAAGGAAAAAGCTGATTATATTAAAAATAATAATTTGCAAAATTATCCTACAGTATTACAGTCTAGCAGCTGTGCCACTGAGCCTGCTTCGTTCATCGTGGTGTTGGGAGATGTGAAAAGGCGGGCTCTGATTACAGATGACCGTACTATGGCTCTTCAGGTGAAGATCCCGGCCAGTATATCAACAACCTGCAGCCGGCTGTCACCTTATTAGAAAAGTCTCTGGTTCCCTGAGCACATGTCTGTCACTCATAGCTGGTGTGATAATCTCAACCACAGAAGATCAATGGTCCCTGGCAGCTTGGCCCACGGCACAGATGGAGACGCTGAACCAGGAGCGTCAGACTCTTCCTACCAGGACAAACCAGTCCTTTAAGGTCCCCGTATCACCTACAAGCCCAGGTGAGCACTGATGTAGGTAATTTGCTCAAGGAGGGGGTCTCAGCTGGGGAAGGGGTCCCTTACCAAGGCCATAGGGAAGATAGGCCCCTGCCCACGGATGGTGGGAACACACTGGCAGCACAGCTACTAAGCCCAAGTTGGAGGTGGCAGGAAAGACCCTCCAATGCCTAACTTGCACCCCAGACTGCCCAAGGGATGGATGGTCCGAGTTCTGGTAAGTGGTGCATCCTTTTGAGGTTTGTGGTGCCTACTCCCCGATTCCCAATTTCCCTTTGGGACCTAAGCAGCCGCTGTGGCCAGGTGGGGAGAGGATACCACCGGCTGCATGCTGCCCCAGCAGGTGGACATCCTCCTAGTGCTTCTCAGGAGATGAGAAGTGTGGAAAGTAAGGCTCCGGCCAAACCCAGAGCTGAGTCTTCCTCCAAGGGTAGTGAGGGTCTCGAGCAGGCGTCGGGCAAGCCTGGGATGTGGCGTTAGAAGGAGGCATCCCAAGGTCACAAACACCAATGCCCCTTAACCCCCTGGCACCACATGTGCAGACCCTCAACACCTCTAGGTGGCCAGAGGCCCCGGCCCAGTGAAAGTGCTCGCTGCGGGCAGGGCTGCTGTTCACTGAACCCACGCTTCACACGCTCTTCTCACACCCAAGCTGCACAGAATCCCTTCTCATCCTGCAGAAACATCTCTCACAAAACAAGACGGCCTCATGCCAGGTTCCCCTGCACCAGCACCGTGCCTCCTGGCCCCTACCTCAACCCTCCCCATCAGGTCTTACTGTGGTTAGAATGAGAACAATGTATGGGAAACTCAGAAGTTCAGAAACTCATGCACAGGAGACCCTGGGCAGCAGCCGGTTTAAGAATTGCAGCCTGAGGCATTCAGGTGTGACCCAGAGTGGTGACTAGCCATTTTTTGGAGGCAGCATTGCAGTCTGGATCCTGGGAGGCTCGGGGAAGGGCATCCAGTGAGAGGGCCGGCTGCTCCTGGCCATCCCTGCCTCCCCTGCCCTGCCGTCACCCCTCCCTCAGGTGACAGGGGATGAGGGCTGAGGGATTTCCATTCTTGGTTACACTTCACTGTCTCGTGGATGGACCAGGAAGGGCCTCAGCAGTATCTGAGAACTGGGGGATTAGCAAAGATCTGAGAGCTGATCCCTCCTGAGAGTCAGGCCTATGGCAGAAAGGTGCTAAAAATGCTGTTTTAATAGTCAAGTAAGACAAGGGCATTGAGGCCTGGAACAAAGGCAACAAGGAAGGGTGAGGCACTGAGGGTGAAGGGCAGATGGGATTTCCCTGACAGCGAGATTGATCTTTTCGCTAGTTTTAATAAGAAGGCAGCTTTGATGAATCTATACATGCCTCAGAGTAAGCCCCAAATAGAGTTACAGCTGTCACCAGACCTCAAGAGGGCTTCCCGAACCATTTCCACTTCTTCCCACGAGGAGAAAAAATGATCGTAATTGAGAGTGTCTGGGCTAAAGCTCATTACCTGGAAACAGAACCCCAGAGCTGGTGGCAGCCTTGGAGATCATAATTAAGTTCCTCTCTCGCAATTTACAGTTGAGGGAACTGACTGGTCCTGGAGGAGAAGAGCAAAATGACTTGGCCTTTGTCACAGGGCAACGTGAGGGAGAGTGTCTGAGTCTTCAGACTCCCAAACCCATGCTCTTCCCTCAAAGCACGCACCCCCAGGACCAGCAAAGACCCCCAGGACTTCACAGCCCAGCACTGCGGCGTGTCTTTCCAAATGCTCTCCTTCCGTCTGAGCCCCCTGATAAACCCAGGAGGTAAGCACGCAGACATCCTTCTAGCCAGGCTCCAAAGAGGAAGCCGAGACTCAGGGCGGTGCACCCGTGCGCTGACTCCACAAAGCCAGGACAGTACAAGCTGGAGCCACCTTGCTGCCTGGTGCTTCTCACCGGTGCCTACCATGAGTAAGTGAGCAGAATGTGCATTCGGGGGGCAGCCTCTTAGCCCCCAGGCAGAGCTAGGATCCCACGTCGGGCTATCTCCCTGACATAAAGTTGTATGAATTTAGTCTCTCTGGCTGCAAGACCTGAATCTTCACACTAAGAAACAGAAAACTCATGTCTACCAGAGACAGCCCTGTCTTGGAGGTATGGCTCACCGGAGCCTTAATCTAAGCACAGTGAGCAATTTCCTTGACCACTCTGACCCTCAGTCTCCTCCTCTGTTGTATAGGGATATGATGCATGACATTCACCTCCCAGGCCTTTGTGAGGAAGGAGAGAGACATGATGCCCCTCTTGGGCCCAGCAAGCGCTCAAGCCAGGAGGGTCCTTCCTTTAAAATCTTAGTCTGGGCTTTATCACAGTTCCCATACTTGTTTATATCACTTCATTTAGTGAACACCTATTGAGCACTTGGGCCAGACACAGGGCTAATATGAGAATACAAATGTAAAGGCATGAACATTAACATAAGAATATTAATATTAATATGACATGGAGAATAGACAGGACCCATACACCACAGGGGGCTGTTAGGATGGTAGGATGAACAGTAAGCAGATAATCACACAAGATGTAGATATATTGATAGAGCAAAAGAGAGAGAGAAGGAGACAGATTAGGAGCTGCTCCTTTGAAGACCATGATTATGGCATTTTAGGAAAAACATAAGAGGAATGAGAGAATTGAACATGAGTTCTCTAGAAGAGTAATGTTTGCCCTGACATTTGAAGGACAGATGCAATCCTGACAAACAGGGAACAGAACGCTACAGGCAGAGGAACCGGCAGGTACCAAGGCTATGGGGCAGGGAGGGGCCACTGCGCACAGACCAAGGCAGGCAGTGGGGACCTTCTCTTTAAGACACCAAGGCGGGTTGGGCTGTCAGCAGAGGCAGGTCTTTGAAAAGGCCTTTGTATAAATTGCAAAACTTTTCTGACATAAGAAATACATTTTCCTTAT
The DNA here is from genome assembly GCA_963574575.1 of Galagoides demidoff. NCBI lineage: Eukaryota > Metazoa > Chordata > Mammalia > Primates > Galagidae > Galagoides > Galagoides demidoff. Next base: position 3,204 of record CAUYQV010103403.1, on the reverse strand, counting down.
TAACTGGCACACATATTATTAAATATAAGTGTATAAAAGTTTTATGAAATAACATTTAACCTACTGCCTATAATGAACTCTGATATTCTCTCTTATATTCTATTTCACTGAAAAAAAAAATCAGCAGCTCGTGACTGGTGTGGGTTGAAGTGTGTCTACTATAAAGACAGGTTGGAACTCTGTGACCTTATTTAGAAACAGGGTCTTTGCTGATGTCATCATGTTAGGAGACGTTCATGGTGGACCAGGGTGGGCCTAAACCCAGTGGCTGGTGTCCTTATAAGGAGTGGGAGATTGAGAGACACAGACACACAGGTAGATGTGAGGAAGAAGCCACCTGAAGACGGGCGGAGACGCAGAGGGCGGAGACGCAGAGTGCAGATGCAAGCTAAGGAGTGCCAGGGACGGGGTGCTGTGGGGGGCAGCCACAGAAGCCAGGAGAGAGGCCAGGGCTGGGTCCTCCCTCTGGACCTCCAGACGGAGCCAGCCCACCTCCATGATTGAGAGACAGTACATTTCTGTGGTTTCAAGCCCTAGTCTGTGTTTGTTGTTATGCCGGATGGACCTCACAATGACACTAAGAAAGTTGATCTTCTGGACCAATAAACGGTTGAGACCCACAGTTTGAACAATGCTTTCCTAAGGAGAGAGAGTAGAATGAGGAGTCCTAAGCCCAAGACTTGAGGAGGTCCCATCACTTAGTATTTGGGTGGGAGAGAACGAAGCTGGCAAGAGAACCAGAACGCTCAGAACAAAACCCAGAGAGGAGCTCTGAGAGTCAGGAGAGGAGGGCACTTGGAGACAGAGAAGCGGGAACAGCAGTGAGGAGTGTGGGAGGGCAGTCAGAGCAACGAGCTCCCCCTTCTCCCACTTAGAGCCTTGGGGCAGTGCTGACCTGCTGGAGGGACTAGTAGTGAGCAGGGCGACAGCCAGGGTCTCAGTGGGCATAAGGAGAGGAAATGACAGCCTGTGTCTGGGAGGGCTGGGGCGCTTCTCTCTTGCTGGGAAAGATTGGTGGGTTGGTGGAAGGGTGAGGGGGATGGGGACCCCAAATGGGACCAGTGGGAATAAGCCTTCTTAGACACAGGTCTGATGTAACAGGGTCCTGCCTGCACTGGGTGTTGTCACACTCAGCAGGTATGACATCACCAGTGCATGTGGGACACAATTAGTCTTTCTGACATGGAGCTGGTACAGGGTTACCACTTGCTAAACCTAACTCCACTTTGTTTTAAGTAATTTGGGTCTTTTAGAGGGAAAAAAAAAATTAGCACAGACACAAATCAAATTGATGGCACTTCCTGTCATGGTTTGGAATATATAACTGCAGCTTCCGATGAGGTCACCTTGCAAAACGGGGCACACCCAGCATATTTAATCCCTTTTAGTTTCCTCTGTCCCCTGGAGTTTCAGAACCCTGTATTTGCTAAGATGGGGTTATTTTTGTTAGTGCATATTTGGGTCCAGTTGTGAAACCTGTCCTCCTAGAAGGTCATAGACTTCTCCAGTTACAAAAACCAAAACAAAACAAGAAAACATCCCCCAGCACCAAATGGGGTGAGGGGCCTTGTGAGGGTGGTGTCTGCAGCAAGCCGGGCTTTGCCATCAACCTTCACCCGGTCACACCAACAGTTCTTAATAAGCTCAGTACGCCACGACATGTGGGAGGGCCGGCTCCAAAAGCTCCAAAACCCTTTGCTCTTCTGGAACAAGGGCTTGTCCTGAACACAGATGCTCCTTCACGGTCATGGGCCACATCATCCCCATCGGGACACGTGACGTCTTGCATACTAAAACTGTCAAGCTGGCTGCTTGTCAAAAGTCACCTCTTTGACAGTTTAGTCATCTTTCTCAGGCCCCAATAACAGAAAAGGCTGGGGGTGGGCAGGAAGCTCAGCATTCGGATGACACCTCTGTCCTTCCTTAGGAATCACTAGCTCCAAGGACGCCTGAAGGGTGAGCAGTGGAAATTTCCCCTCACGGATGTTGATCCCCAGGGGTGGTTCACTTTGTGGTTCACGGGCAATTCTCGCACTCAGCTTGGCTTCGACAATCTCAGTTCTCTGAGTAGTGGGGCACAAGTTTCTCCCAGGCACTTGGGAGTGAATATCCAAATTTTTCCCCCAACCTCCTTCTTCAGGAAGATGGAGAGCTAAACAAGAGGAGTAGCAGGCAGATAGGTCTTCTAAGGCTGGGACTTTCTGCTTTGAGCCATAGGCTGTGGACTGGGCAGAGGGGAGGAACTATAGGGATTAGGGGGGACAAAGGGGAGGATGGGCTGGGGTGGGGAACGTCCCACACAGATGTCTACAGTGAATTTGTGAGCCCTAGAGTAGCAGACAGGCCTGTATGGAGACAGTGCTGAGGCTGTTGAATGGGTGTGACGTGGCTCACCTATGGCTCCCTCCTCCCAATTAGGTCACACTCCACCACACTGCAAAACTCCAAAGCACCGTGCTCCACCGACCGGCAAGTCAGCGCCCACGGCTTGCTCAGAACTGTGGGCTCGATTACCACATCACTGACCCCTCAAGGCTGCCCCAAATGACAAGTGCTCCAGGCCCTGCTATTCCCTTCACTTCCAATAATCTAGAGCAGGGGTCCTTAAACTTTTTAAACAGGGGGCCAGTTCACTGTCCCTCAGAATGTTGGAGAACCGGACTGCGGGCCCCAGGATGTGTCGGCTGCTAAGCAGGACAGGCAACGGAGGCAAAAACACCTGGCAGGCCAGATAAATGTCCTTGGCGGGCTGCATGTGGCCCACGGGCTATAGTTTGAGGACGCCTGATCCACAGCCTCTCTCTGCTTTTAGATCAAACCATCCCCTTTAATACCCAGCTCAGAAGTCCACACTGTCAGGAGGCCTCTGGCTCCCCAGAAAGAGCTGATGGCCCCGCCTCTCTGCTCCGAGGTGCTCGGTCGTAAGCCACTTACACCCTTCCCACCACCAGTGATTTTCGACTGGTGTGTGGTGCGGCACAATGGTGTGCCCTGTGAGGATCTTAGGTGTACTCTGAAAATTTTTAAAGATCATTAATTAAATTATTTTCAAAGTGAGTTCAAAGCAAAGTATATTCTTTTCTTTTACTGTTTTTTGATCAATGTAATTTAAGTGTGTGGATATTTAACTATGGATTCAAGTGAGTCAAAAACTATACTAGACCGTGACCTTCGTCATGAGAGTTGTATCTTTCCCCTCCATCC
>CAUYQV010103400.1:0-119915 GCA_963574575.1 Galagoides demidoff | reverse complement strand
GGTATCGGCCCCATATACCAGGGGGGCAGGTTTGAACCTGGCCCAGCCAAGCTGCAAACAAAAAATAGCCGGGCATTGTGGTGGGTGCCTGTAGTCCCAGCTACTCGGGAGGCGGAGGCAAGAGAATCACCTAAGCCCAGGAGCTGGAGGTTGCTGGGAGCTGTGACGCCACGGCACTCTACCAAGGGCAAAAGAAAAAAAAAAAGAAAGAAAAAGAAAAACACTGCCCAGACCTATCAGAGGAATCTATGCTTTTTATACTTTTTAAATAAGAAGACTTAAAAGTTGAAATTACTTATAACTGAGAAAATGACATGAAGGCTGTGTTGATCAGTTTGATGGAAGTATTTCAGATTGCATGTGAAAACCCCACACTGTACCCCAGAAGTGTATTAATGTACATAGTTATCATTCAATAAAAAAATTAAAAAAAAAACTAGCACACTGTACCCCATGACTACATTAATGTACACAGCTATGATTTAAAAAAAAAAATTAAAAAAGATGTTCATAGATCTATCAAGATATAAGAAAAAAAAGGATCAGAAGAACATATTTAAGACTAAATAATATTTAGGAAAGTAAAGAGACACTGGCCTAGAAATCTAAAGAATAATTCTAGGCCTTATAGCAAATGTCAATGTTTGTGGGTGTATATGTGTACACATAATATTTTATATTATACAAATTTTTTCTTGAGACAGAGTCTCAAGCTGTCGCCCTGGGTAGAGTGCTGTATTGTCACAGCTCACAGCAACCTCAAACTGTTGGGCTTAAATGATTCTCTTGCCTCAGCTTCCCAAGTATCTGGGACTATAGGTGCCCACCACAATGCCCAGCTATTTTTTGGTTTTACTTGTTATTGTTGTTTGGTAGGTCTGGGCTGGATTCAAACTCACCAGCTCTGGTATATATGTCTGGCACCCTTGCCGCTGAGCTATAGGCGCTGAGCCTATAACATTTTTGAATGCCAAATATATGTTCAGTATGACTCCAAGAAAGAGAAATCTATGGCTCAGAGATAACTCAGGGATTTCCCTAGTCACACAAACTAAAGTAAGAATTTAAGCCCAGGTTTACCTTCTCCAGAGTTCATGCTTCTAACCTTTATGTTAAACCATCTTTTAAATAACTGGATAGCTTTGGCCAATTTACCTACCAACCTAGATCCTGGTTCCCTCATTTATAAAATAAGAGATGTTGTCTTCCAACCCCAAACTGTATCTCTATATTATATCAAACTTTTAGGATACTTTTGAATTCTTGGTAGCTTGTCAAAACTTTTAATATATTGCTGAAATAAGACACAATATTTTCCTACTTTATGAGGTTAAAGGGGAGCAGATGACCTGATACAGGGAGAACAGCAGCTAGAAAAGATCATCCCTATCCTTCCTCCACTCTGTTAAGGATCACTGGAAGTTGTGCCAGAGGAAAGGGCTGAAGAACGGCAGGGTGTAGGGAAACCAGAATCTGGATTTGTAACTGGATATACACTCTTAGGGGAGTCATTGTCCTCTTCTCAGACCCTGTTTCTTCATCTATAAAATGCAGATCCCCAGCTGAACATTGAAGTCCATTTGTCTCCGAGACTGTAATTTCATGCAGCTAACTCCTGATACACATATCCAGTGCATGAAAATCCTGCGTACCTTGTAATCCTCATCATCTGCCAACTTTTTCTTTTTGTTAATCCAGTTCTTTAGGTCATCTGAATCCTGATACAATTGTTGCAAAAGCAAAGAATCCTTCAGCAATCTGCGTCGAATGGCAGCCTTCTCACGCAGGGCATCCCGCCGGGCCAGTAGCTGCAAAACCATGAGCAAACTCACTGTTAGCAAAACCAGTTATGGTCACATGAGATTCCATGCCCACTTGGTCAGCGTGCCCCCAACAGTTTCCCTGACCCCTGTGCACAGGCAGGCAGAAGCTCTGGGCCCTTGGACATACCCCATCACGGATAGCGGCGATGTTCTTTGAATCATAATGATCATTATCAATCAATTTGGTTGCAGTCTTGTCTAATGTCTGAAAAAGAAATACAATGGTTTTTTGCCCTTGACCCCTGAGTAAGTGGTCAGAGTCAGGATGCCTGTTTAAAGGTGAAGCATGACAACACTGGAGGGAACAAGTTGGAAGGTCAGAAGATCAAGGTCCTCATTCTTATTTCTGTTATAAATTAATTGCATTTCAAAATATGCCTAAGGGATATCAATTACGTCCCCTGTGCCACAATATATACCAGGCTATAATAAATGAGTTCATATGTCACTACAAGATAAATATTTGATCTAATCTTAACTGCCAAGAGGAAGCACTATTAATAATACAGTCATGTCCACTGGCCCAAGTCTATTTTTCCATCTGTCTACCTATCCATCTATTCTTCTACAATATATATATTTGTATCTATATCTATATTTATATCTCCAGTAATGTGGGAAGAGGAAGCAGAAATCGTAGAGGCAAATATATATATATATACTTGTGTATATATATTATATATATATCCCAAAATTATATATATAATTATGTATAAGTTATATATATCCAAAAATTATATATAATTTATATACACTTATATATAAATTATATATAAATTTATATATATTTGTGTACATATATATATATCCCAAAATAGCTTAGAATTAACTGGAATAGGAAAATAATCTAAAATAAATAATAGCACTTCATATACAATAAATTATTTTATAGTGTTAGCCTTTATCCTATAAGATTAAGCAGAAAGAACATGAATATGAATCAACAGTGAAAAACAGTAAGCTCCAAATTGATTGAAGGTTAAGAAGACTTGGAATTTTTGTTGTTGCTCTGAGGGTGTTGGTGGCATGTTTGTGCATGTGGGGAGGGGAAGTTAAGGTCAGCACCATCCTAGGACACAGCCAAAGACATCCAATATGCTGGACCCATGAAGTCGTCCTCACACTCCTCTGAGTCCTGATTCTGTATTGACAGGCTTTCTGGACACTGTAAATTGAGGTTAATAGGAAAACAGTGTAGCAGTTTAGGTAAGAAACACAAAGATGTAGATACGCTATTAAGGAAAATATGTTCGAAGGAAAAGAATACATATTACTTACATATGCAGATATTGCTAGAGAAGAAAAACTATAGTAAGATATTACTAGAGAGGAAAAATCAATTAAAATATAATCATGCACTGAATCAGGAAAAAAATGACCTGCCATCTCAGAAAACTTTCCAAATATGCTTTGTAGAATATGAAGTATATTAGTAAAAATGGGTGTGATTCTTTTGTCAGAGGTTTTAATTGTTTTCTTTTTCTTTTAAAGGTAAGTATGAGGTACCTTTCACACTATATCAGCATTTTACACGTTTAGAAAATTAAATCAAAGAGTTTAAAAACACAAAGAAATACTACTAAGAATAAAACAAGGAGGTAACTTAATTAAGAATAATCCTCATGCTATGTTTAGTAGTTATAAGAGTGATTTTTCTTTCCTTCCTTCTTTTTTTCTGTACAAAGGCCCAGGGATTATCTGAGGTGACCTAAACAGCAGAAGGACAGTGCTCAGCCCAGGGACCATTTCTTACTGTAATCTTCTCTTCTTGGGCAGTAAAGGCTTCCTCAAAGTCATCGTGCTTCTGGAGAAGGGCCTCTACACTGCCCAGTGAGTTTCCCAGATCCTCATTTTCCAGGAAGGCCTGTAGAGGACAGAAAGGCACATGCCAGCTGTGCTTCATGAGAGAAGAACATTCCTTGGAATATGTCTGAGACAAGGAGGAAGGAGGGAGAGAAGATGGCTGGAGAAAATGCAAGAATTAACACAAACCAGGCAGTCAGTAGAGACTAGCCTCAAACAGTAGGAGCTTCAGGCCTCCCTCCTGATGTTCTCACACAATTTTCTTACCTGTTTCCGAGTCTATCCACATGGAATTTCTCCACCCAAACTAGTCACAATTTTCTCTTCTCGACCCCCCCATCAATTTGATATTCATTTTGCCTTTTGTACAGTTATAGTTAAACCCCCTCTGCTATGTATTTAAGTATTTTTATATGTATTTTTCCATGAGGGAATTGTAGGAGCCATATAGAAACGGCCTATCATTTGTTCTTTGGATAATTTTGTAGTTCCTGGGACAAATTCTGGCCCACAGAAGTGGTTGTGAGGGTGCTCATAGTAGTCATGGGGTGTAAGTGCGGGGTAGAAGAAATGATTCCTAGAGGCTGGCAGGATCCCTCCCGCTCTTACCTCTTGTCTACTCATCCAGCTGTCCACTTGTTCGCTGTCTCTGTAGAACAGGTGCAAGTCCAAGCATTGCTCATACTGATTCTGACACCTGTCCCACAGTTCCAGCAGGGCGGCCCAGTTGTTGGCAAGTATTGCCATCTACAGAAGGGAGAAGACAATGGATCCAGAAGGTCATTGATGTTACTCTATGTTAATGGAGCATCTAATAAACACAAAGCCATTTGAAGGACACAAAAATGAAAAAAAAAATAGGTTTTTCTTTTAAGGTTTCAACATCTAAGCACATAATTTTAGCACAGTAAAAATGGAACAAATGCCATGAGAGAGGTAATGATATGCTTAATATGTATAAAGTAAGAAGGAAAGACTAATTCTGGTAAGAACAGCCCGGGAGTAGAAGTCCAGAAAAACATGGGAAGTCTTGTACCAAACAGACTGAAGGTAGCAAGGGCTGGGAGCAGGCGGCAGGACTGGAGGGGAACATGATGCCGTGATAAAATGCTGTAGGAACGCCAAGTAATTGTTAGATTGTACACTGTGCTCTAGGAAAAAGGGCAGTGTCTAAAAAAGGTGGACACTTAATGAAATTTATAAAGCACTTACAATGTCAGATTGAGCACTCTGCATTTTAGTCTAAAAAGAATCAGAACCATCAAGGAAAGAGAAAAGAAACATTCTCAAATCCATAAAAAAGCCTTTGTTTCTGCCCAAGCATCTGCCCAAGAAATTCCAATATGGGATAGCTGTTTATGCTTCTGTGTTAACTCTCTCCAAAAAAAAAAAAAAAAAAAATCAGCACAAGTTCTGAGAATCCCAAGATAATAGGTTTTCAAGGACTTAGGGTTCAGTTACTCATCTGGCAGAAAGGTGTTACTAATAAAAACCTATTTTATGATATCCCCATAGAGTTCTGGGGGAATACAAAACATAGTTATCGCAACCTTACCCATTGCACAGTGCTGCAGGCTGTGCCTGGCAGCAAGTGAAAAGCAAAGTGGCCTATAGATTGTTACTATCATCCCAAGCAGTTCCTGGACTTTGTGACTGGAGCAAAAATCTCTCTGGGTCAGAGGGCTGGAGCAAGGCCCTATGATCCAGGAACTCAGAAAGACGGCAAACCTGTGTCTTCGTCCAGTGTAATTGTGAGTATTTAAAGTTTTCCTGATAATTTATGTAAATTTGAAAAATACAGACACAGAAATATCAGCATAATTGGGGCATATATAGAGGACAGAAGAAAAGGTATAGGTGTCAGCCATGTTCCAGGCACTGTGCTAAGTGTATAGGGGACACACAGGTGATTAGGTGCAGTACTTACGGAATTTACAATCCAGACATGAGCATATGTCAAAAGGTGTCAAAAGGCAAAATGGTACATAGGTTTCCTATCAGGTAGATGTCAGGGGGCTGATGAATTAAAAGCTTAGTTTTGAGTAAGCATACATCATGACCCAAGAATGTCAAGTAACTCAATTTATCCAAAATAATACAGTTGGCTCTCCACATCTGTGGGTTACGTATCTGTGGATTCAACTGATGATGGATAGAAAATATTTGAGAAACAATTGCATCTGTATGAACATGCTCACTATCTTTACTCCCTAAACAATATGGTGTAACAACTATTTACATGACATTTACATTGCACTAGGCATTATCAATCTAGAGGTTATTTAAAGCATATGGGAGGATGAACATAGTTTAAATACAAATATTAATATATTTTATATCAGGGACTTAAGCACCCATGGATTTTGGCATCCCAGGGAGGTCTTCAAACCAATTCCCCATGGATAATGATGGGTGACTGTGTGTTAAAGGGAGCGACATAAAATCGGGTCCATATTATTAACTTGTTCAGATGACTTCTATCCTCCTCCCATTCAGAGATCATCATATTACTCTGCCATCCAGTGAGGACTAAATATGTGATTGAAATTTAACAAACTCTGTTAAACTAGATTACCTTCTCCCGAACTTCATCAGAGGCTTCATGATTGGCATCCAGGAGGGCTTGACCAGTCTCATCAGCAGATTGAAATCGGTCATCATAAGAGTCAATCTCGTGCTGTTGGCCACAACACATTTCAAAAAAGTAGCAAGAAACCTTCTGGCATTCCTGGCATGGAATCAATCCCCACCCCCTGCTCCTGCTGGGGGGTTGTTCCTTTCTACCTTGTGCTGCTGATGCCTGTCCAGCAGGACCTCCCCGCCGGCCACATCTGTGGGCAGCTCATCAGCATTGATCAGATCCGTCTTCTCCTTCATCCAGCCTGATAGTTCATCAAAGTCAGATGAGAACCGCTGGTACCTGTGTGAAAGATGAGGTAAAGGACTCTGAGCAAAGGGGTGGGGCTGAGTTGAGCTACAACGTGTTCCTCGCCCTAATCCTAGCCCTTCCCACACCCCAGTATTTCCTATCACTCACAGTCTAGGTCCTCTAGTGGTGCAGGTTGTATACAACTAGGGTAGATGTGTCATGGTGTGGTGTGACACATGGGAATTACTTCTCTATCACTACAAGGTCATACCTACCACACAGGTATTTGAAATGAAATAAAGTACTCATAATGCAGCCAGTAAATAAACACATGTTGTGTAAATAACAGGAAGCGCCCTGTGGGGATGGGGGACTAGAATTAGGGCTAGGATTCCTCCTGTGTCTCAGCTCACCTTAAATCCCATTATTAATAATGAAAAACAAAAACTGCAAAATGGCTACCTATTCCAGAAAATTATCATTTGATTTTTAAATCATAGCAATAAGGTAAACAGTAGCTTCTGGTTAAAGACTAATTATAAAAATTAACTAGTGAAATTAGTTTTTAATAACTTTTAACCCACACTCATCAAATAATACTGGAGTTGTTTTGATGCTCTTCAGTTTGAAAATTTATTTCAGCTCCTTAACTAGAACCAGGATTTTGAGATGTTTCTTCTGCTGCTTGTCCAGCATTATGAGCCTCTCCACAGAATCCTGAGACTATGCAAGCAGGGAAGACAGGTGGATGGGGGTGAGTGGAGGTGTCATGCTGAGCATAGCATGCCCCTTATCTATGGGGCATGCGTCCCAACACCCCCAGTGGAAGCCTGACTCTCAGGATAGTATTGTACTTTGTCTTACATATACTATGTTTGTGTACCTATGACAAAGTCTGATAGCACAGTAAGAGATTAACCGCATTAACCAACACTAAAATAGAACAATTAAATAAAGTTAAGTATTACTTGAACACAAGCACTATTACAATGCAATGGCCAATTTGGTGATTTAAATGGCTACTAAGTAACTGACTAATGGGCCAGGTGGGATGCAGCACAACAGGGAGAGATTTCACCATGGTACTTAAAATGGTGCACAATTTAAAGCTCATGAATTGTTCATTTCTGGAATTTTCCATTTCCTATTTTCAGACTGCAGTTGACCTTGGGCAACTAAAACCATAGATAAGTGGGGAGTGCTGTGTTGTATCAGTCCACAAGAAGCTTCCTTAGGAAAACTGAATGATTTGCCTCTACTGAGGAGACAGCGGAGAGGATCCCCTCACTATCTTACTATACTCCCTTCACTAGTAGTTCTGCTTTTCATATTAATACCTGCACCCTGTAGAGAAGACAGAGCCCTACAGAGGAGGAAATTCCCACCAATAAGAAGCCTGCAGTTTGGCATATCTGCTGGTAGCCAAGGCCCGGATGCGCTCCCAGTTGGAGACCAGATCTTCTTTCATCTGCTGGATGTCAGGTGCATCTGAAGGATGGGAAAGCTCAAGCTTGTCCGCTTTGGCACATAGCTCCTTCACCTTTGGGATGAAAAAGAAACCAAGTGGGAAATTCAAGGACTCTGACTCCTTTTGGCAAAGATTTGTGAAACAAATACAGCAAAACAATCATATGACTAACAATAACTTATAAATATGTTTATATTGAGGTATTTATATTAATATACACATACTAATGCACGCCATTAATAACTACATTTTATGGAGTACTTTTTATCTCTCATTGTGCTAAGCACTTCACAAGTATTTTCTTATTGTAGATTCTTCCTTTAAGAATAGTATGAGGTAGTAATTACTCTTATTTCTCTTTTATATGAAAACTAAGAGGTAAAGTATTTATTTGCTCAAAGTCATTGAACTAGCAAGTGTCAAAGCAAGGATTTGACCTAAGTTGTTTCTTCACCATCTCGATACCATTTCCCTAATTATTACTGTGGGAGTCAGAAAGACATTTCTGCCATGGAGACTAAGAAAATTCCAGCAGTGCCAGACCATTTTAAGCACAGTTCCTGAGTAGCAGCGTTATTAGGGCAAAGTGTGGATATGGGTGACTTTCCAGGTGTTATTACCCCTTTCATAATACTCCAGTGTAATCAGACCTTATCTAGGGTGTGGGATTTCATTACCTTATTCACTAAATTATGGGATTTTATCATGCATCATTAGGGGAAAAGACCAAAAACTAAAACAAAAAAGGAAGAATGAAAGAAGTAGAAGGGTGGAAGTTTGCAGAGACTGTGTATGGGGACAGGGCTATACTTAAAGCACAGTGAGAGTTGGTCTTTCTGTGGGCTGACTCCACTATAGGCGCTTGGGAGTGACTGGTCTCAGTTATAGCTGAAGTTGTGAGGGAAGAAGGAAAGGGTGGGAATCATTCAAGAAATTAGGCCTGTTCAAAGTAGTTTTGATTTGCATTTCTCTGGCAAACTCTTCTTTAAATGTCAAAACTCAGCTCTCAAGTCACCCCTCCTGTGGAGGCTTTCCCTCCTGCCCCAGCAGAGCCCATCATGTTTCACCTGCAAGCAGATGCTTCTGCTGCCTAAAATTCCACCATGAGCAACCTATTCTGCTGAGACAAGCCAGAGTGTCCTCTTTTCTAATGGACAGGGTGGGAAGAGCTTGCAGACAGCCAACCAAGCCCTGAGTTTGACCCCAGGGCATTTCTCAAGCTTCCTCTGTAATCCTGAAAACTTCTCCCCTCCTGCCGCCTTCTCCCAGAGGAGGGTCTCACTATTTCTGGAGCCACCATAGAAATACCTCGGGCTTCTTCATGTTTGCTATCTGCCCAGGGCTTTTTTCTATCTAAGGATCTACCTGTTCCCAAAACGACAGAGACCAGGAATGACCTCACCCTGAGAGAGGGAATGTTCCCTCTCTACTCTTGGAGGTGATGTCCCCATTTCAGGCACATCCTGTCACGTGATGTTATAGAAAGCACAGCCTTCCCACAATAAAAGTTAAACACACAATAGAGCGATATGGCCAGTGGGGTGTAGTGACTTCATCCCAAATAATCTCTATGATGGGAACAAGAGCTTTGGTATGTACACGCTTAGGAGTGGGGGAAGCTGGGGCTGTGCAGGACCTCACATTTATTTGCACGATGCTTTGGGAGTTGTATTCGAGAGGTAAACAGAACCAAAAGATAAAGTGGCTGACTCAAGGTCTCTGTACAATTTCAAGCCATGAGCAGAACTCCAGGTTTCCATGTTCTTTGTTCAGACATTCATTGAAAAGCAAGTCACACGACTTGCTGATACCCTGTAGGTGTGCAGGCAGGTAAGAAGTGGCAGGGTGCACAGTGGAGTCTGCCCTGCCTCTGAGGGAGATGAACCTGACCTATGTCCAACAGGTCTTTAAGACACACCGCTGGGGAGAAATAAAGTTACATTGCTGATGGTTCTGTACCATAAGATATGTGATACTGCTTATGTAAATATGAACATAAAACCAATATACTCAAATTTTCAGGGTTTATTAAATGAGGAAAAGAATTCAGACCCCCTCTCTGCTGCTACCAACTTACGAGACTCTTGGTGATACTCTCACCCCCTGTGTTTCTTAGTTTCCTCATGGGTGACCAGGGTTGAATTATGCAATCACTCAGATTACCCTCCAGTTCATCGCCTCTAGAGCTCCAAAATAGGGTGGGCAGATCCTTCCCTACCCAGGCGCTATATTCCGGCCAGACTGAAAATAAACCAGATGCAAAAAGTATCAGCTGCTAAAAGCAAGAAAGAAGATGGAGGAAGCAACAATCAACTTAGGGCCCATGTGGAGAAGTAGCCACAGATCCTTACAGCCCAACACAAGTGTCTCTGTGTAATGCAGCTCCGCCCTCTTCTGTACACACACACACACCCCGCACGTGGCAGAATTGTACAAGAGACTTAACTTAGACCTCAAGCCTTTCTCCCCTGAATGGCTCCCAGACGGTTCCACTGCAGTGTAGAGGAGTCAGTCAGGGAGGTCAGATCAGGTCATCTGACAACAAGAACCTCTCTCTAGGTCTTGCATGTTGCACCCTCCCCTGTACCTCTTCCCAGGGTGCACCTGCATAGACAACCCTCCAGTGGAGTCAAGCTGTGGAAGCCACTCCTATCTGCCTGTTCCGTAACCACCTGTCAGTGCCCTTAGAATGAAAGGACCTCACTGCCGTGACACACTCCAAGACGGCTGTGGTAGGATCCCAATGGTCACCAGCCAAGAAGCAAAGGAAAAGGACTGGACTCCTGCTCCCAGTCATGAAGATCAGCACCTTACGCTGTTCTGGCCACAATGCCTGCTCTTCCTCACTGTTCCTCAGGGAAACCAAACAATGTAACAGGCAGAAAATCCCAGCTCAGAGGCATCTGCCCAGTCCACACTCAGCCAAGCCAGGAGCCAGGTCCATGCCCTGGACAAAGCCGCCGTGTATTTGGAGCTCAGCAACCTCACATGCTACATGATCCTGGGTCCCAGGCCCTGAGCACTGTCACATTCAAAACATGCTCTGCACTCCTGGGCGGCAAGCAGCCACCATCCAGTCATTTGGAGGTTAGTAAGAGAAGGAAAGGGCACTTTGGAGTCCTTGGACAAGCTTATGCAGTGCCTTGCCTCCTCTGTCCCTAAAATGACACGAAGATACCCAGGTCGTGATGTCCAGAGGGCTGGGGGCGGAGCTTCCACAGCACAAAGGTGTTCAGCAAATTGTAGCTGTCGGGTCAGCCTGGAAACAGTCATAGCTGCTCCTGGCCTGTGCTGGTATCTATGACAGACCAGCAGGTCCCGGGGGAACCAAACTCGACGTCCTGCCCTCTGTGCAGGCATCCCTGCAGGGCAAGGAGAGGGTGGCTTCCCAGAGGCCCGTGCAGCGAAGCCACAGGCAGCACGCTCTGCTGCCCTGGATCTCTAAGAAAAAAATTTAAACATCACTTTCTCCCAAAATATTCTGCCTTCTCATGAGACAGTAAGCATGGGAAGAATTAGGGCTAAGAGATGATCTGCCATGCCAGGACATGGGACAGTCAGCCTTTAGGAGCTTCTTTCAGAGCACACCAGGTGATCCTTTCCATATCAACAAAGTGTAAATCATCGGTGGAGGAGAAACAACAAAAAGGCTTTTAATGACTACTTGGACATCAAACCATCTTACAAAATAGCTCTTTGATGAGTTTTATGTAAATGAATCCAAAACATGCAGTTTAAAATCCCTTAAAGCACAGGAGGCTTGGAAATTAGTAGAGAAGTTATCTTTAAACCCACACAAACCCAGACTTTTGCAAAGCTTTCTAACTATCGCCTGGCATCATAGCCACTAACTTTGCACCTCAGAGAGGACACTAAGAGAAGCTACCAGAACACGGAGGAAGCCCTCTGGGCATGATCCACCGATCTAGCCACATGTTTAGGAAGAGCAGCACCCAGGCACCACCTCTCCCGCTGGCACCTCACTTCCTCTTTCTTGCCTTTCCCCAAGCAAACAAGGAGTAAATGAGCCCTAAGTGCCAGAGGGCAGGCCTCGTGCACCTGGGCGGCACTGAGTCTCCTCCCTGTGCATCTCCAGCAGTAGGTCGAGGACTCTTCCCCTTTCTTTTCTCTCTGATAAGACCAGGGCTCATTTTGTAGCCAGATAAACTTGGCAGGAAATCCTGGAGCCCGGGGCCCTTGAGAAGTAGTAGAGGTCCAAGGAAGAAGACAGCAGGAAGAGAATCCCAGCAGCACCTTCAGGTAGTCAGTGGACAGTCAGCAGGGACCTTGTGTTTGGAGGTTGACCCAGGAGAGAAGTGAAGGAGACAAGAGCCCAGACATCAATGTGTGCATTTCCCTGGGATAGGCAGTGAGCCTCCAAGAGTGGCACAAACAAGTTTTTTTGATGGGTGCCCTTGGATGTAGCCCATTAGGAGGGCTTGGAGAGAGTTGAGAAAAGCAAGGCTAGGCAGAGGACAGCATTGCCCTGTGGTTCAGTGACCAGGAGAGCTGTAGCCAACCTTGCAGGAAGCTCTGGGGCTGGAAGGGACCTTCAGGTGTGCCCCAAGTCAAAGCCAAGGGCTGAGCATTTGTATCTGGTACTGACTGGACACTGGATGCAGATTGCCTCTGGGAAGGGTGTGTTTCAGACAAGGGCAAAATACGGACAGTGATAACCAAACCACCCCTCCAGGCACCTGAGGAGGTAGGATCTGGGTTGGGCACCACCGGGCCCACACAGTCCACCCCCTGTATTTCATATACTAAATTCACTTCACTTGGGAACAACTGTCCCAGAGTTCCGGTGAGTCTCTTTTCCTGGGAGAGTTTCCAAAAGGAAGGATAGTGGCACAAATCACAAGTACAGCTACTGCCTTGGTATCAGCCACATGTGATCCTCACACGTCAGCCCCTGTATCCCTCTTACTGTCTTCCAGGATCTTTGCTACTCAGGGGATCAATGAAAGGAATAACACACTTATTTCACCACCAGTAAACTTTTAAATTAAAGGATTGAGGGAAGCGCAACTGAGCAAAGAGGGATGCTGAGCCTTGATGGGGCCCACGCCTTCCTAATTAGGGGCCTGACCTTGGCATAGGAGACCTACAGGGTTTGGGAATTCAACTTCTTCTAGAACACTCTGCTGCTCTTACAATTATGACCTAGGCTTGATCCTTACTCTCTGTCCTCTAGGAGGCTGAGCCCCTTTAGATGCTGCCCTCTGGCTTTCACACTTAGCCCTTAATTGGTGATTAATCACCCTGAACCTTACACCGTCTGTGTAATGCATTTGTTGGCACAGCGACAATTCCATCATACCTCTAATTACTGTCCCCTCCCTTCTCACCTGAGAAATGCACCTGCCAGTGTAGCCCTTCCTCTAATGTCCCAGCCCATTTCACCACCAGCAAAGGGTTTAATAATACATTGCTGCAGCATGCCAGCTCTGTCCACACAGCACCTACTCTCAGGCACAGAGTCTCTTTACCAGTTGGCCAGCAGATGATCCAACACCATTCTAGAGTCCGCATCCTAAGACCACTCCAGATCACTGGCTGTTTGATGAGCTCCCAGGTAATGAGCTCTGGAATGGCTTTACGTGCAGGAGGTATCTGAGGAGAGTTCCCAGGACACCTGAGAAGGGGAGTAAGGGAAGGAGGACTGGGCAGAGGGAGAAGTTGGGCTGTGACACAGTCACATTAAAGGCCTTAGCCTGCTGTATGGGGAAATCTGCATCTGGGGTTACCCATCAGAGGTGTCCTGAACTCAGGAGAGAGAGCCAGGCCTTTGTACCTCCATCTCGTACAGTTTCTAGAGGTGGAATACCCCCAGGGGAAGAGGGAAACTTAGGACTAAACAACTTCCTTCAGCTGCCCCAGAAAGGGACATACCGTGTTTCCCCGAAAATAAGACTGCCTTATATTTGTTTTTTCTCAAGAAGACACACTAGGGCTTATTTTCAAGGGATATCTTATTTTTATTAAGTATAATACAACAATCTACATTTATTCAAATACAGTTAAGTCATCCTCTTCTAGAACCTGACAGGGGGAGCTGACCTTGTTCGTGGGACTGGTGCTAGTGATGCGTGAACTCCTTACCCCTAGCCGTTCACACGTGCACAATAGGATGCCTGTGACCACAGTTACCACATGCACACCCACACAAGTGTGAACGCCTTGGAGAAAGGAGCTGTGGAGATAAAAGGTATTCCAGTCTTCCTTACCGCTCAGCACCGAAATGCATGGCATGGCTAGGCAGATATGCTGCATAGCCACACCCATCACTAGGTCTTATTATCGGGGTAGAACTTATATTTAACAAATGCATAGAAATCCTGCTAGGGCTTATTTTGTGAGGGTAGGTCTTATTTTCGGGGAAACGTAGTAGTTCTGAGCCAGCCCTGGCTGACAAGCCTGGGAAAGTGAACTCCTTGGTCCTAAAGGGGCATGTATGTCCTGAATCACTGTGTCCAGCACAATGTCTATCTTCTTCAGGAGATAAGACAAAACCCATCTTGTAGCCACACAAAAGAGTATGTGGCCACAGACCCTGTGAGCCACTAAAAGTGTTGTGCAAACGCCCACCAACAAGGGTCTCTGACTTTATCTGAAGGGTCAAGGAGGTTTCAGGGAAGAGAATTAGAGCTGATTGATTCCTGAGGGAGGTATGGCCAGAGCAGGATCAATATAAAAGGGGACGAAGTCATGCAGAAGAGGACCCAATAGGCATGAGCAAAACCAGACTGCAGGAGGGCATGAAAGTCTCTTGAAGAACTTCCAGACTGCCAGGATAGCTGGACGGGGGCCTGGAAGACCCTGACCTGAGCTGAGAATGGACAAAAGCAAAAAAGGGCACCAGGTCATCAGGGCCTGAACAGCCACAGTGGGAATTCTGGTCTTTATCTAAAAAGCCATTGAGGATGCCTAAGAGGTGTGGAGGAGTACCTCACCCACAGGACACTCAGTATACAGGCCATGGATTTGTGGCCTCCAGAGGGTCATCACCTGCTGGCTACAGCCTTCAGAAATGTGGATGCTTTGTGTGGTCACTGTCAAGGCCATGCTTGAGTTGTAGCTAAGCTGGGGCCACTCCTGCAAAGAAGGGCCCACCAGAGGATAAGCACAGAACGGTGAGTAGAAACCACGTGCAGGGCCAAGTCTCTGAAAGTAGACTCCATAGAGGAAGGAGGACAAGGCTAGTCGGAGGGAACTGATCACAGGACATGCTGTTCACCAGGCCACAGAACCTGCCCTTTGTTCAGTTGGGGATGAGAACTGACAGCCTTGGAGTGACCCACAGGGAGATTAACATGGGAATTCTGTAGGAAGCAATGGAGCCTGTAAAGATGGGATCATCCTAATCCCAGAACCTGTATATGTGTCGCTTCAAGAGGGTTTGCTGGTGGGATAGGGAGATGAGCCCAGATTACCCAGGTGGGCTCCATGTATTCACAAGGTCCCTACAAGAGGAAGATAGGAAGGTCAGAGCCAGAAGAGATTTGAAGATGCTCCACCGCTGGCTTTGAGGATGGAGAAAGGGGCCACAAGCCAAAAATTATAAGCAGCTTCTAGAAGATGAAAGAGTCAAGGAGACAGGTTCTCTCATGGAGCCTGCAAAAGGAAGGCAGGACAGGAGACGAGGCAGGACTGAACAGAGGCCGGTGTCTGCTATTGGGTACAGTTCCTTAGAAGAGACAATTCCTTCAGTGGGGACCCAACTGAGCTCTCCTGCAGGTCTCCTTTGGGATAATCTGAAAGCTCCTGGTAAGTTTTGACCACACATCTCATTCAATACTCTCAACACTGTCCCTTAACCTGAGACTAGGTGAATTAAGAAGCAAAGAGAAAAATTACGACTCCTCACATAAAACTTGACACACAGGACACAAGCGTGGCGCTGCTGGAGAAGTCATGGTCCCAGGCTGTCGGTGTCCTGGCATTGGTAGCACTAATCTGCCCTTGAGCCAGAAGGGAAGGTGGGATGGCGGGCGGACCTGGGTGCTCTGGGGTTCAGCCACATGAAGGCGTCAGCATGGGGAGGTTGTGATGCCAACTGCTGCCGGCATCCCCAAGACAGGCACCCCTGCTCCATCACCTCTTCTGTCAGGGACTGCCTACCTCAGACAGGGCTGGTGTCAGAGATCTGCCATGGCCTGTGCCAACCTCGGCACCCCATGGGTGCATCCCTCTGTCTTGCTCACTCAAGCCCTATCGAACACCTTAGCCACTTCTCTCAGGAAGCCCCTGAAAACTGAGGGCAGGAGCATGGACTTCTCAGGGGGCATGCTTAGACCTCCAGCCACTCAGTCCCACCCCTCATGAGTGTGTGATGACATGGCAAGTCTCCCCTCCCCACTGTCATGACCTTTCTACAGCTGTCCTCCAATTTGCTGCTTTGGGGGATCCTCTACTCCCCACTTGGAAGTGAGTACAGGGCCTGTGGCACAGGGATCATTGCAGAAAAGAGCAGAGCATTCACCTCCCCATCCCAAAGGCTGAACCTCTCATAATGCAACCTCGGGTTCCATTTGCAATATGTGTCAGTCATGTCATCCTGTTGGCCTATATTGAGTGAGATGCCCAAAGCACCTGCTTCACACATTTCTACAAGGCTAGATTCACCCCACCCTGATGGTGCACTCGAGTTACTTGAACCTACGTGTAGGATGTTGAATAAGCTGAGTCCAGGCTGCAGAACATAAAGAGTTTGGTGGCCATGAACTGTTGCTCTGTCTTCCCCATCAAAGAGTGAGGTGAAGGCTGGAATCCAGATTATCACAGAGCCTGGAGCAAGTCTGAGCTGAGTCCTACCCGTGAGGCCCTATATAAGGAGGAACCACAGTAACCCATAATCTGAGAAAACTAAGGCCAGGACATAGCAAAGAGGGTAAGAAGGAGGGAGACCTAAGACATAGAGAATTAGAAGAGATGATCTATATAAAGCACTCAACACTTAGTAAATGTTCTGTGAATGATGATGATGATGATGGTAATGATTAGAATGAGGGAAATCAAGAAGAAAGAGAGAGATGGGAAAGAAAGTGGAGAGGAAATAAACTGGTATGGATCGAGTGTCTACCATATGCCCTGGGCACCTACTCACTGCCTTCACCTTCTGGATTTCCATTAACCCTGCTTAGCAAATCTATGAGATGAGTAGACTGACTTACCCCCATTTTGCAGATGGAGAAGTCAAGGCTCAAAGGGTAAACTATCTGCCTGCTGATAAACAGGCAGGCAAGATCCAAACTTATGTCTGTGTGACCCTAAAGCTCCTGCCTTCTAGTGTGGAGGGAGAAAAAAAGAAAGAGAAACAAATTGCATTAATGTACATAGTTATCATTTAATAAAAAGAAAAAAAAAAAGAGAAAGAGAAACAGAGGGAGGAGGTGGACAACACCAGAAAACCACTTAGAAGGCCTGTGCTTTTCAAGCTAGGCATAGAAAACCCCAATATGGGCTTGGACTCCATGGAGTTTATAAGGTGAAGAAGGGAAATGGGAGGTGATAAGAACATTGATCAAATTAAATCAAACCATGCCACAACAGAGGACACACAGCATCCTTGAGAGCACAGAGCAGGCAGGATGAGAGAAGGCTTCCTGGAGGAGGTGACATTTGAACTGAGGCATGTAAGTGAGCATCCATCATCTCAGATCAAGATACTTTTAGTTCAGGGCAGTGTTCGGAAACTGGCAGCCCTCTGTCAGTTTTTCCTGTTCTGCGCCTGCTTTCCATACCAGAGTCCAAATCAACAGTAGACACCACAGTCGCCCCAAAGACATCCTACTAACATCTTCCTCCGACTTTGTTCTTCCTTCTCCCAGAGGAATTTCATGCTCTCTCATCCCTAACACAGGTCATCCAGTCTCTGCCTGGGAGGAAAGTTGTTTCAGCCAAGCCAGTGCAGGCAAAGGGTCTCCCCTAGAGGAGAGATGAGGCTTGCAGATTTAGGGCAGGGGCATAAATCAATCGACAGGGTACAAGAGGAAATAGAATAGTATCTCACCCAAATCAGTTATGTAATTTTTTAAAAGGCAGCTCTCAAATAGGAAGAGCATTTGTCTATTATGAACATTTTCCATTTTTAGTGGTAATTGAAGTTTTTCATGCTAAAAGCTCCAACACATTGTGATCTTCCCCTCCCATTCGAATGCAATTAGAGAATTTAATCAAACTCTACTGCAAGTGCAGTGCCAGCCAGGCTATTTTTGCATTTTTTCAATCTAGAATCATTTGGGGACTTTTTAATTGTTAGTTGGGTTTATTTATTGAACTCAGGCTTAAAAGAAAAATAAACAGCAAGGAGGCAAGAAGTGGCTGGAAATGCAAGAAAAGCCCAATCCCTGCAATTTAATAAAGTCTGTCCTTGTTAGCTCCAGCGGTTGCTAAATTCCAATGAATTCAAATTTCAGCCGGGTCTCTAAACATCACATTATTTACATCTTTCATCTATTATGGTATTTCAAATAAGATTGTTATAAAATTGCTCCAACTTTGGGCAACTGTAGATCATAAAGTAGGAACATTATTGCATTAAAGGAGAGGGCTGTATCTCATTTAAAACACATAAGCACATAATTTCATAGATGTATATCTGTAGCCAGATATATATCTATGAACAATGAAATTGCCCCAAAATTAAAAGCCTTCTGGCTATATATTTGTAAACACAATCAGATCACAATCCAATAAAGGGGCCTTTTTGAATTAATGTGCATCACATGATCTTCCATCATTGCATTTATAACTTTCCTTTTGAACAGCTTCCTGCTTTCTCTTTGTCTCTATAAAAATGCAAGGGTTTGTGTGTGGATTTTGTTGTTTCCTTTGGTTAGCACTGTATAGAACTATTCTTGTTTTTAAGGCAAGAGAATTGGATCAGAATTGTGGAAAATAACAATGAAAGAAAGTCACCTTTTTGCACCTGCATAGAGGGAGAGTGCCCATCTAATTTCTCATAACTTCTGACATAAAACACTTTGCATTTTAAAAAGAAACTGTCACCTCACTCATTTTTATGATTCTGATAATGAGAATGGAAACTATATTGTTAACCAGAAAAGTGCAGTGATTTTATATGCACATTAAAAGGGAAAGACTATTCCTTTAATTTAGATCATTTAAAACAAAACTTTCCAGGTGACAACCTTTTAGCTGTAATTCATTCATCTATTAGAGTTCAGATTTCATGGGTAAAACTCTGTCTGAGATACAGAGTACAGAATAAGTGAGTAAGGCTTCCTCTTCCATGAACGAAGCTGCATCCTCAGGGGACCTAAATGATGCTATATGAGTTTATTATGAGGTACCCCAGGAAGTCAGGTAGAAGGACTCCACACTGAGCATCAGAAGATCTCACACATTGACTGCCACACCAGAAAACAAAAAATTTCCTTGGGGCCATGGTGTTTGATTAGGCCAAAAGATGTGAGTATTATATATGCTTCATGAGGACTGGGGCTCAATACTAGCATGAGTTAAATACAACTCACATGACAGTTAATGAGCTAGCCACCACCTCTGCTTTGCCTAATGTAATACTTCCAAATGCATAAAGGCCACTCTGCCTCAATTGATCAAAAGCCAACTGGATAATGCAGAAACAGGACTCATTATCTTGTAAATCTCCAAAGTCCATGCTCATGGGATTCAGGTATGGCTGGATCCAAAGCTTCAACAATGCAATGGCAACAAATGTATCTCCATCTCTTGGCCCTGGTTTTCCCTGTGTTGTCTTTATTCTTGGGACCCATGAGGTGTTCCGTAGCAGGTACCAACTTGCATCGTCTATACCAGGCATCCTCAAACTACGGCCTGCAGGCCACATGCAGCCTGCCTAGGACATTTATCTGGCCCACCAGGTGTTTTTGCCACCACTGCCTGTCCTGCTTAGCAACCGACTCCTCCCAGGACCTGCAGTCCAGCCCTCCAATGGTCTGAGGGACAGTGAACTGGCCCCCTGTTTAAAAAGTTTGAGGACCCCTGATCTATACTGCTATTGTACTTATAGAAAATAGAATCCCTCTTATTGGTCACACAAGAAAAAAATCCCAATGTTTGCTCCCATGGACTATCAAGAGTCACTGGCCATTCATCAACTAATCATGGTGCCCAGAACAATGGAATTCACTGAGTGCTCAATTCCAGGTCATCTGCATACTCTTGGATTTGTAGAATAAGTTTCATCTCATCCAAATGACATCGATGGGGGTGGGGCTATCACATATTCTCCGGTGTACTGGGGCTTTGTAAAGTAACAAACCACTGGTTTAGGAAATAATTCTAAAGTCCATTCTTAAAATCCTAATTCTTACCCATTCACTTACAGTTCAAGATCTTGGTTCAAATTCCTGGCTTGAAAGTCACTTAAATTTCTGTGAACTTCTTTTTTCTAACATGTAAAATAAGTGTGATAGTCTTTCTCATAGATTGTTATTAAGATAGGTGAATTAAATTCATTCATTAAATTAAATGAAGGTGTTTAGCAGAGCACAAATAAAAATCATTGTGTAAGATTAGACTTAAACTACACTTTATTGTGGGATATTATGGGAAGTGAATTATTATGGAATATTAGAGAAAATGAATCAACAGATAACACCAAATTAGTCTCTAAACAAGTCTACACCAGACACTTTGACTTTAGTTACATCTGCTTCCATGTCTGATAAATCCCAAGAAAAGAGGCAAGGGTGTCTATAATACCACTTCCCTACAGCTGAATAAATGTGTTCTTTTTAATTAACTTAAATGCATGTACACTTGTCCTTTATTCCATTACATGGCTCCATTTCCTTTATCTTTAGACATAGCCTGAGTTTTAAAAAGCAATTCAGATATTTTTGAGGAAAAATGTTAGGATGAGATAAAGTCAATTTGCAGCCACTAACAGAATTTTTTTTTTTTTAGCAGACAGAATCTCACTCTGTAGCTAGGCTGGAATATAGTAATTTCATCAATAGCACACTGCAACTGCAAATTCATAGGCTCTAATGATCCTCCTGCTTTACCCTCCCAAGTAGCTGGGGCTACAGGCACCCACCACACTACCTGGCGACCACCATTAGAATTTGAGAGCCCAGAATGGGCAGCCCAGAGAGGTACCTTCCCTCACTGAACAGGGATAAACTAAGTTAACTTAGCCTTTAAGGAGTTGGTTAGAATATTGATTTTGCTTATTAAGTACGATATACTATAAATATGAAAATACTCCAGAAATATCTAAAAAACACAGAAAAGCAAAGCAAACAAATAAACAAAGCTATCCAAAATTCTACCACTCAAATAATGGTCATCAATATTTGATAAATATCATTCTAGGCATTATGCTATTTATAAAAATAGATAAAATAATAAAGATGATAAAATGAAAGAAAGATAAAGGAATGAAAATAGGAACATATGCACAGTCTTATAAAGTACTAAATTCTATTTTGCTTGAATTTGACAGGAAAAAAACTGAAGTAGAATTAGAAGACTTATTTTGGATCCATTTTCTTCAATAAATGGGATATGATTTCTTTTCTAAAATATTTCTTTAAATTAAGAAAAGAGATTATAACACACATTTAGTTTGAGTTCCTTTTAAATTACATTTTAGTTTTAGACTATTAATTCTTTCCTATAAAGGAGAAGAAAATGATATAGTCCTCATTCTCTATCACTGAACTCTTTTTAGTTGTGTTTCTGTTGTCTAACTTTATAACATTTCAGTCAGTGAACAAAATTTCAATTCAGTCAGTTTTAATGACAATTATGTTCATTATCTGACTATGATGTCATCATTTTTGCATTATTATTTAAGCTCATATTTGTGTTGTCTAGATAAAAAAAGGCAAAATAAATTGAGAAGTCCAGTTTGAGGGAGTGTTTCTTTTCCCGGAAAAACTCGTGGGTATTGTAATCTGCCACCCTTAGTTCAGTAAAGTTTTCTTCAGTTATATCATTTAGTATTTCTCTGTGTCATTTGTTCAGGTCTCTTCCTACAAAACATCAGTTATACGTTTGTCTTACTTCTCTTATCTGCCTCTCTCTTATAAAGATGTATCATTTTTATAATCATTTTAAATTATTAAACACTGAAAATGAGGAGTGGTATTTTCAGTTGACATAATAATTGGAGAGGCTGAGAGTTAAGAATCCTGAGTGTCTTTCAATGTGGAGAAGTCTTAATCGATGATGAATGTCCTGCTTGAAATGTTAATAGGACCTTCTAAAATCAGCCTGGCCACTATGTCCTTGATAATGTTTTCTATCATATTTGGCCTAACTTTTTTATTCTAATTAGGCTTTCATTTATGTAACACTTTTCTTTACTTTATCAGTTCTTTCTTGAGTTCTTCCAGCTCCCTTTTCATCTCCTTATGGTATTTTATACTTTCTTAAAAAGAGTGTATTTTCCATAATATTTCCAATATTATAGAGAAGTATTTGTTTAAACTTTTCTACTGTTTCTTTGGGCAATTTATGGTATAAATTCCCATTATTTTTCATTTTGATAAGTAACTTATTTTTTCCATCAGCATAATTATTTTATTTTTGTATAACAATATAATAGGTCACAGGCTGGTTCCTATATTTAACTTTTCATTTTGAATGGAGCTAGCCATATAGTGACTTGAGACAGAGTGAGAAAGGTAATGAATTGATTGCGATATCATAAATTTGGGCTGTTTTCTGGAATCCTTCATTTCCTGTGTGTGAATTCTTTTGCCCAGAAGCACCGCTATCCTGTTTGGCCTTGAAAACAGCTTTTCTTTTTCTTCAGGAGGTCTCTCCTTTTGATCCAGCATTCACTGCCTATCTCTCCTCCTCTACATCACATGATATCCAGTGCTCTCTCCAAACCTGGATCCCTGGTCCTACACACTAGAAATGACATGCCAGGGTTAATTCTCCTGTACCTCCACCACCCATCCCTGCATGATGTCAAACTGGCTCTCCCCAAGGATATTGCCTACCCCTGGCTTAGATGATGTTGTCATTATCAGTGGCTCATTGGATATGCCTTCTAACCCTGGGTCACTCACTCTTATTTCCTGCCCTAAGTCTATAGAGTTGGGTGTCAGCTCTGAGTATCC
Organism: Galagoides demidoff; assembly: GCA_963574575.1. Taxonomy (NCBI): domain Eukaryota; kingdom Metazoa; phylum Chordata; class Mammalia; order Primates; family Galagidae; genus Galagoides; species Galagoides demidoff. The sequence continues at coordinate 96,866 of CAUYQV010103400.1, read as the reverse complement.
TCTTGCTGATTTGCATTTTACAGGTTTTGGAAGATATGCATTATGTTCTATGGTTTAGAATTGTGGGTTTTCTTTGTGTCAAAGAAAGTGAATTTTTTTTTCATTTTTATTATTCATTGCCTGAGATACATTTCAGAGAGCAGTAGTAGAGAAAAATGCCCTAAACCAACTTTGTTCCACCAGAAGTCTTGCTTGAGTCTTTGTTTCCAGTTTCTCTAATCAGTTTTACCACTCATATAACCTCAATCCTTAACTTCTTAACTCTGGCACAGTTTCTTCATCTGTAGAATGGGAACAATAATCATTCATAATCCCCACAGCACCAGGATGAGGACCAAAGGAAGAAATATTTGACAAAACCTCAACAGAGCCCCTAGCAGATGGCAAGTGCTCAGTAAATACCTGCTATTATGACGATCTTACGCCACTCCATGAGGCAGATACCATTGTCCTTGTGTTATAGATGAGAAAACTAAGATTCAGGTTCATCAACTTCCCCCAAGCTTTCATAGTTAATAAGGGGCAAAACTTGGTTTTAAAACTCAAACCTCTTCTCTACTATGTTTCCAAATTTGGAGAGACAATATGTATAACACATTCCACCCAACACTTTCAGACTCCCTCGAGTTTTGAATCAAAGGGTACCTCTGTTACAGATAAAGGAAACCAAAATCAGAGTTGCCTAAGGCCACACAGCTAGAAGCCTGAGTTTCAGCAATCTAAAGCCTACAGAAAAATGCCAATAGACTAGTTGACCCATGCCCACAATGATACCTGCCCCAGGATAAGTGTACCAGAGAGGGAAGAGAAGGAGGTGGCCAGGAGGAAAGTGGGCCCATCCACCTCTGAGAACCTGGACAAGTCATTTCATTGTCTGAGCTTCAAAAGCCATTTATTTAAGATAGAGATAGTGACTGCATCATCAACATTAAGGGAACCAAAAAAGAAAAAAAAAATCCTATAAAAAAAATCTGCTTGGGCGGCACCTATAGCTCAGTGAGTAGGGCACCAGCCCCATATACTGAGGGTGGTGGGTTCAAACCTGGCCCTAGCCAAACTGCAACAACAACAACAAAAAAAATAGCCGAGCCTTGTGGCTGGAGCCTATAGTCCCAGCTACTCGGGAAGCTAAGGCAAGAGAATCGCCTAAGCCCAGGAGTTGGAGGTTGCTGTGAGCTGTGATGCCACAGCATTCTACCAAGGGTGATAAAATGAGACTCTGTCTCTACAAAAAAAAAAAATCTACTCTATGATTTCAGTTTTGTTTTTAAAAAAGAAATGTTTATTTCTCACTACATGTGTCTGTAGGGTCATCTCTCCTCACGTCTATCTACCTTTCTGTCTAAACATAAGAAGAATGTAAATAAAACACATTCGTGTGTATTTTTCTGGGTGGCAAGGATACAGGTGATTTTAATTTTCTTTATGCATTTCTAAATTTTCAAACTTTGCCATAAAGAAAGGAACATGTGTTATTTATATTACTAAGGAAAAACACAAGCCTTACAAAAATACTGTTCTTGTAGTGTTGTTGTAGGGTGAATGAGACAAGGGAAGGAGTGATGGTGCCAGGTTCCTGCCATCCAGCAATCTGAGCTTGTGCTCTGCTCCAAGGCAGTGACCTCCAGCTTCTGTCTTGCCATCTCTAAGCTTCCATGTCCTCATCAGTTCAATGGGGATGATACCAATTCTTGGGGTTGGCGTGAGGGGATAATCTATGGACACGGCAGGCACACAGTAGTTACTCCCCAAATCTCAGATCTTTTGCCTTTGCCGAAAATTCCAGCTGGATCCTCTGCAAGCCTTTGTGTACGGGCCAAAACTGCAGCCAAGGAGAACTCCTGAACAATACTGTTTATTTATACAGTGGGAAGGTTGAAATCATTATGCTTTGACTGGCAGGAACTATTTATAGGCCTTGTTCCCAGTGAGCTTCTGGGATCAGGGCTCTCCCCAACAAATTTACCAACTCCTCAGCTTGGCCATAAAACTCCACAGATATCTGAGTGGGCCTCTGCTTCCCAACCACATGAAAGCAGAATTCCTCCCCTGTTCTATTAAGCTAAAATCACTCCCTGCAGTAAAGAAGGCAGAAGAGGGAGGCGGCCTGGGAAAACCCTCCAAAAATAATGGGGTGGAGTTTGGAGGCAGGAGCAAAGGCCAGTGTGCCTCTGCAGGGCTTCGCACCCTGACTCTGAAGGGAAGGCACTGTAATCTCATCCCTCGAGCTGGAGGAAGAGACATCACTCTCAAGTTTTGATGGAGGACAGATTGCAGACAAAGCACTGGAGTGAGCATTAAGGGTGCAAATGGATGAGATTTGGATGGATGTAAGGTGGAAAAGGGCATGCCAGGTGAGAGAATCAGCACAGACAAAGGCAGGGAGGCTGGGACAGTTGAATAGAGATGTGAGAAGAAATAGCAAGGTTATTATGGCATCCACCAAGAACACTGGTGCAAAGAAGATGCTCAGTAGATGTCAACTGGCTGGACATAGATACACTTTGGGTAAAATTAGAATGAAAGGAGGAGGAGGTCGCTGGAAAAGAGGAGATGGAAGCTTTAATTTTAGGCTCCAAAATTAGCCCTCTCTCTGGGCTTGGAGCTGCACAAAGCCGACCTGAGTCCAGCGCTGGGAGGATCTGAGCCCCCACCCCTACCCCACCCCAGCATAAGTCCCCTTTGCTTCCTGGCCAATGGAAAACATTCAGAGAGCCCAGGAGAGTCCATTTGGAGCGTGTACTCTGCAAATACCTTATGCCAAGTTTTCAAAGTCAGGGCATTGAGTAAAACCCAGACTACTTCTCTGAATCTTTTCTTTCTTTCTCTCTTTTTTTTTTTTTTTCAATTTTCCTTTAAGTTCAACATGTATTTGAATTCAGGGGAAACGCGGACCACATGTTTTTAATCCATGGACACTTAAATCATCAAAATGTTGTAGGCCGATGGTTTGGAAGCCAACAGGAATGCCAGAGTCTTTTAAAGACTTTCTTCTCTTTCTCCAGCAATCAGGAAGTACCCTTTTTCCAAGAGGAAACCAAATTTTGACTCCAAAGGGGCTGCTCTGTTCAGTTCCAAACTCAGCATCCTCAAAGGCCAAATAGAACTTGGCAAAAGCTGTTGTTGTAATCACCATGGAGAAAGTATTTTCAGCACAAGACGCTCCAAGCTCCTCTGCCCTGTTCTTCGACAGGATGAAGTAGGCAGAAGTGGGCAAAGGGAGAGGAGGAGAAAGAAGCCTCTTGCTTAAATGGGGAAGACGTGCTAGAGGTGGGGATTCATACCAGGAACCACTGGCAAACCGAGAGGAAAATGCTGACCCTCACTTGGCACATGTGACCCAGGGCTACCACCCACCAAGCATGTGACTGAGAGTGGGCCCAGGGACTCTCCGTCTCTGCTTGGTCTTAGGGAGATGAGGGAAACAAAATGGAACAAAGTGCACGTACATGTACGTGTATGTCAGGAAGCTTGCCTAGCCAGGAATACACCTGGCCAGACAGAGTTCCATCTGATTTTGCCAAACTCTTGCCCCCGACAGTTACTGCACCTCCATTCCAGACACCTACCTCCCCATCCACTCTCTGGCTCAATGGCTGGAATGACATTGGCAGGGACTCTGAAAATCAGACAACCAAAGTGTGAATTAATAAAAATTGAAAGCTCCCTGTGGAACAAGGAAAGACCTAGTTTATAGAGTTGCTATGTTGTGAACATTGCTACATTTTGCATTTTCTGAAACCAACCCTTAGAGCAGCGGCAATAACTAATAATGCCCCCATCCACCTGCGATGTGCTGGGGGGACCTCTTCATTTCCTCAAAGCAGAGGGGAGGTGCTAACTTATAGAATAGACCCATCCCTCCCCCCACCTTTCCCTTGTTTGACAGAGGTAGATCCCAACTCATACCCTGGCCCAGGGAAGGATGATGGGGAGAAACGTGTTCCTAATGGCAGCAGAGTTGAGATATGGTTGTGCAGCATTCCCATGCCCACCTCCCCTCAGCAACATCACCTCCCTCTCAGCAGCTATGAAACTCTAGGGGAGGGCTTCATTACTTCTGAGCTGTGTGACTTTCATCAGGTTACTTAACATCTCTGTGCTCCAAAGTCCTTTATGGAAAATTAGGGAAACAATATTTTCTATTTCATAAGTAGTGCATGCAAAGCACTAAAAGCAATGTCCAGCACATAGTCCATCTCACATGTGTTTGCTATCATCATCCTTCTTATTATTGGCCCAAAGACTGACTAAATCTTTGGAAACAGAAAAAGCACATGACAGAGTTAGTGCTCCACAAATATTGGTTGTCTTTCTTCCTCCTGCTCATCAATAGCAAACTCTACCGGTCCAGGGAAGCCTGAGATCATGGAACTGAATGTCAGGGGGCCAGGAGGCAAGGAGAAGGGAGGGCATGAGGTCAGATGATCCTGTTTAAATACTGCCTTTGGGATACTTTCTCTCTCTCCTCTCTCTTTTTTTTTTTTTTCTTTTTAATTCACCGCCGACAGTTCTGTCTCCAATGCTTTAAAATCTCCTGGGAAGATTTTCCCACTGATGTCAGCCACCCATCTCTCCAGAGATGAGGGCTTTTCAGAGAGAAAAGCCCCTGGGCAGTCTGGACCACCCACAGTGGCACCCCTGACCAAGCAGCCACTCCTGTCTGCTAATTGGGGCTTGGGGAGGAGGCCAGAGTAAGATGGGCTGGGTCAAAGGAAGAAGCAGAGGGAGATGAGGAGATAAAAGGGGATTGGGCCACAAGGAACTCCAAATCTTAATCTTTTAGTGCTGTTGGCCTTTCCAGAAATGAATCATCACTGTTTGGTTAAAAGTTGTTTTAATATCTAGGAAGAAAGGTTAAGTAAAAACAGTAAGTCTTACCCCCAGAGCAAGGGAGGCACAAACTCATATTTTGAGGAGCAAATTGCCCCTTAGGACCTAAGTCAACCAGAGATGTCTCTACGGAGCTGGAAACTTCCAAAATCTTAGTGGGGGAAAAAGTGTCACAATGGCTCTTGTGTCAGGGAGCAATGTGTCAGTCTGATGGTGGGGAACAGCTCTGACCAGAGAGCAGGAAGACGGGAAAGCAATTACTGCAGCTCTCGTCTTTCCTGCTGCTGCAGTGGGGATGGATGCAAGTGCCAACTGGCCGGCTCATTTGTATAAATGAACCAGAGATGAACAAGCGGCCTTCCCTCCCCTACCCCCAGGGCCCTCTGGCAATAGGCAGCTCGCAGCATGGGGGAGCCGAAACTCAGCAGGAGATGACCTGGCAGCCCAAGCCAGGGCTGAAGGTACAACACTGGCCAAGCCCCACATCCACTCCACTGCACTTAAAGTGCCTATGGTCATAGAGGAGCCAGGAAGGGTGCCTGTCACCAGGGGTACATGCAGACTAGCAGCATCAGGAGCTGTCCACCACTGTCCACCCTGAGCCTTCCTAGCCTCTGCATGCTGGGGGCAGCAAGCAGAGTCACACACACCTAGAGTCCCCAGGCAATTGAAGCAACACCAAAAATACATTACTGGGATCTGATTGAACTAAAAAGCTCTGCGCAGCCAAGAGCATGGTAAGTAAAGCAAATAGATAACCTTCAGAAAGGGAGAAGATTTTTGCAGGTTATGCTTCAAACAAAGGTCCAATAACTAAAATCCACAGAGAACTCAAACTAATCAATAGGAAAAGAACAAATAACCCCATTGCTATGTAGGCAAGAGACTTGAACAGAAACTTCTCTGAAGAAGACAGGCACATGGCCTACGAACACATGAAAAAATGCCCATCATCCTTAATCATCAGAGAAATGCAAATCAAAACTACTTTGAGATATCATCTAACTCCAGTAAGATTAGCCCACATCACAAAATCTCAAAACTATCGATGTTGGCGTGGATGCAGAAAGAAGGGAACACTTCTACACAGCTGGTGGGAATCCAAGTTTATAGAGCCTTTTTGGAAAGAAGTTTGGAGAATACTCAAGGAGCTAAAAGTAGACCTACCATTCAATCCTGCCATTCCTCTACTAAGTATATATACCCAGATGATCAAAAATCATTTCACAATGAAGACAAAGTAATGTTGCACCAGAATGTTTATTGCAGCCCAATTCATAATTGCCAAGTCATGGAAACAGCCCAAGTACCCATGGACCCATGAATGGATTAACAAATTGTAGTTATGTGTACACCATGGTATACTATGCAGCCATTAAGAAAGATGGAGACTTCACATCTTTTCTTAGTAAAGTATCTCAAGAATGGGGGAAAAAGCTCCCAATGTGCTTAATACTACTATGAAATCAATATATAATCACCTACGCATTCATACCAATGGTAAAATATAACTATAGTCCAAAAAGTAGGAGGGAAAAGGAGCAAGATGGGAGGGGGAAAAGCCAGGAGGAGAGAGGGCGTTTGAGGGGACCTCATCTAATGTGCATAATGCAGTGGTACATTTCAAAACTATTTTTAAAAGAGTACAATTGTCTTACCACAACAAATAAGTAAGCAAGGTGATAGATGTGTTAATTGGTTTGATGTAAGCATTTCACATTGTATATCAAATCAGCACATTGAACCCCATAAATGTATCAATGTACACAGTTATGATTTAATAAAAAATACAGTGTCTATCCCAACACGAGCCCAGAGCAGGTGCTCAGATGCATCTGAGTGGTGTCCTGCTCATCCTCAATCTCTCCTTCACGAAGGGTCTTTGGAAAAGAGAGAAGGAGGAGGAGATAGACAGAGACAGGGACAATAAGAGACAGAGAAAGGGGAGAGATGGAAAAGAAAGAAAAGGAAGAGAAAAAAAAGGAGAGGGGAAAAGGCTTTCTGTGGTAGGACAAGTTTGGCAGCCAGAGATTTGGGCAAAATTGATTCCTCTGTTTCCCAGCCTGTCTCCTCCTGCCCCGCAAATGCCAGGTGGCCAAAGCAGTCTCCAAGAGGAAGTAGCAACTGCATTGCTCATGCATTCTCATTATTTCAGGGCACTTGGGGGACTCTGTCACCGCTTCTTGGGGTCCTCACAGCATGGGTGAAACCCAGCCACAGGGGTCCTGGGGGAGGAGGTGGTCAGACTGGGCTGCAGTCTTGACTAGGACACTCTGAGCTGCATCATCTTAAACATTCAGGCTGAGTCTTCAGGAACAGGATACCTTAATTCTCTCTATGCCTCAGTTTACTCATCTGTAAGATGGAATAATAAAATCCTAAGGGTACCTCACAGACAAAAAATGAGCTGATGGATGGGAGTAGTAAACTGTGGTGCTCACAATCCAGAGGGTGTTTCACGCTGGTTCATACCCTCCTGGGAGCAGAGGCAGGATACTGATCAGCGTATTTGGTACACAAGTAGGAGCCAACCCCTGGGCAACTCCACCTCACTCTTTCCAGAAAGATTGCTGCAGGTCTGGAACCAGGGAAACCAAAACCTGGTCTCTCATCTTGGCTGGAAAAAGTCAGTTGCCTTTTTAAATCTGACCTTCCACATCTGTAAAATGGGTTTATTAAGTCCTGCCTCCCTCCCAGGAGAGAAGCAGACAGGCCAGAAGAATGCAGGTTGTCAGAGAGTCAAGGTTGAAGAGAGGCCATGAGGGGAGGGGACGTTTTCTGAGGGGTGTGTCCAGGGAGCTCTTCCAGACATTTGCATCACATGCTGGGAAGTGTTTGTTTGGGACACCCTGAACTTCCAGAGCCATCATTCTAAGGTCAGGCCTGGGAGAGAGCTCAAGAACAGATATGAGGGTGTGTAAAAGCCAGATGAGTTGGGGAGACAGTCTCACAAACACTACTGAACCATCAGTCAATCACTCGATCACCAATCCAGAAGAAAGGTCAAGATTCACAACCAAGTCTCTTCTCCCCACCTAGAAAATCTTTTATATTTTATAATTCGACACACCCTCAAAGCCCCCTAGATGGAAGCAGGATCCAGTTCTGTCTGGAGCAGCACGGTTACAGCTTAAAGGGAGGGAGAGCCACCCTTGTGACACCACTTGGTTCTCAGGACAGCCATCTTGTGCCCTGCTAGTAACCTGAGTGAGGCTTCCAGAGGGCAATGAGGAAAGAGAGAAGATTCAAAGACTCAGAAAATGCTTAATGAAGGAATAACTAAAATCCACCTCTTGGGGTTTGTGTTCAGGTGAACACACAGGCAGGTGCTGGATCACCCGCTGGGGCTGATGGCAGATGGTGACATCCCTACCCTCATCCCACTCCCAGTGTGGAGGATGTGAGCCCAGGTCAGGGTTCTGAGCCTCCCAGGGAAGGTGGACAGCCCCAGGGAAGAGCTTGGTAAACAGCTTAGGCGTTTCCAGGAAAAAGGGGAGCCCCACTTGAGGCCATGGAAAGCTTGGTCCCCAAAGCTGACTCAGCCCTGAGTCATGGGCTAAAAACACGCCCCTGCCAATTACAGCTTTCTGCAGCCATAATTAATACAGGACTGATGAAAACTGTTGTTTTTCACTCAACAGAGGTGGGTATTTCAGGTAATTAGGCATAACCTCATGTATTGGTAATTTGCCTTTTCACATGAGCTTTGGCCTCCATGTCAGGCCCTACTTCCAAAAAAAACTTACACCAACATTAACCAACAAGACATGTTTGATTTCAAAGGATTACCCTTCCCCTGTAAGCATTTTGAGTGCAAAATACTAAATACACAAACGCCCTTAATTAGTTTGTTCTAATCCACTGACTTGAGACTAAGACTCCTTACGCTGGGGTTGGGGCTGGGGCTGGGCAACCACCTTGTATGTGCTGACGGCTCTGCTCTGAGCTGGTTGTGGAGTAAGCATCCTGCGGGCCTCAAAGAAGCAGAGAAGTTTTTGTTTTGATCTACTATTTGTTCATTCATTTCTTCATGTTATACCTACTTCATATAAACTCCCCTACACTAGGATTTAGCTAGATAAGAAGCTAAGAGCTGAACTTAGAGAAATTTAAACTTGAGCTGGGTGGTAAAGACTGAGTCTAATCACTTCCTTTTATGGTTGGGAACCTTATGGCCCAGACTTGCCCAAGTTCACCCAGCAGGTTAATCCAGGAGCAAGGAACAGACGAGGGATCCGTGCCTCCTAGCCTGCTTTGGGGGCCATGGAAGCCCTGGCTGTCCCCTGCTTTATGAGGGGCAAGGAAAGACACCACTCTGATTTCCCTTGGGCACACAAAGACCTCTGTGCCCCCACACAAGCCAGGGATGCTCATACCTGGAGACCACTGGTGTGGGGCTAAGCACCACTCCTGCGGTCAGGGCCCTTCCCCGGCTACAGGACGCTCCTGGGAGAGGTTCCCCAGGTTCCCATGACTAAGGTGGCTCTCGCAGGACAGCTCTCGTTTTCACACTGTGTCGATGTTGCAATGCCCAGCCAGATTAAGCAAGAGGGACGTTTGGTGTCTGCCCAACATTTCCAAAGCTCCTCAGGGAAAAGTGCCAAAAGCCAGAATTCCTTGGAGCTGACTGTCAGCTCCCCAAACCCCCAGCCCTCTCTTTCTTTAGTGTTGAAACCTCTTTCCTTTTCCTTTAACTCTAACAAGTTAGAGAAGTGGAAATAGAACCAGTAGTTTGTGCCGGCTGAGTAGCTCCCAGGCCAGGCCCCCAGCATCAGTATCTTGAGGTGCAGACAAGGGGTTGCTCTCAGCCATGTTTTGCACACGAAGAAACTAAGACTCAGAGACATTAAGGGCTTTGCTGAAGGCCACCCAAGGAGTGATTGGCAGCTCTGAGGCCAGAGCCAAAGGTCTCTCTAATAACAACAACCATACTAACTTAGGCCAGCACAGGTTGGAGTCCTCAGTAAGCATTACGCCTTTAATCCTCACAGCAAGTGGGGTAGGAAGCATCATTATTACCACTTTATACCCAGCAAAATGAGACGCAGCTAGGCGAAATGCCTACTCCAGGCCATGCAGAGGCGAGGGGCAGCACTTGAACCCAGGCTCTCCAACACTGCATTAAAAACACCTCCTCTCTGTCTCTGGGCGGCACCACCACGTGCTCTTCACAGAACCTTTGGCGCCCTCAGCCCTGTGTGCCTGGCAGCTCACTTCACCTCTCAGAACTGCAGGTGTCCACCTGTGAGAGGGGGCTGGGACACTTCCCTCACAGTAAGTGAGATGACAAGGACATCGTAGGGACTCCAGGAATCTCTGCTCTCTTCTCTTTTCTTTTCTTCTCCACCTCCGAGTCCACATCTCCCTTGAGTCACACCTGTCCTGGAAGCCCAGATTACTCACATCCACCCCCAGACATGATGAAGAGCAGTTATTCAGGGAAAGGAAAGCACCGAGTTGTAATCCCAAAACCAGAGGGGTGAGCCCAGGCTGGGTGACGGGACTGCTGGGTGCCCTCGAGAAGTCCCGTCCCTGAGCTGGGCCATTGTCCTCATCCCTAACACTGGCCACTGGATAAGAATAACCACACGTCCCTTTCAATATTACCGTGTTATGGTTTTAAAAGTCAAAAGTTGTGTTTAAGTCCCCTGTTTCCTAATTCAATAGACCAGAAGTAGCAATGTATTCATTTCCCTCCTCCTCAAAAAAAGACAGCAGAAAATCTTTTACAGAGCACCAAAGATGTGCCCGACCCATGAAAAATACTCACTGTTAATTGAACACATGAGGGAATCATTTCACTGGTTCATGCATGTCCTCGCATCTAAGTGAATTTATGAATGAATGAATAATGAGTGAATGAATGAATACACTATGCCCAGAACCTGGCACTCTACACACAGATCCAGGCACGGAGCTCTCACCATAGAAGGGCACCGCCTCGGGCTCCGAAATAAACTAGGCTTGTACCTTGGGGCAAATTTACACAAGTGTCAGCACCACAATGTTTCTTCTTTACAAACTGGGGCCATTGCTGGCTGCCCATGTGAGCCAAGTGGTTGTGCAAATTCGAGAAGAAGTTGACCTATAAATAAGAGAGCCTGGCTGTGCTCAATAAGCAGCACCCACCAACATCATTGTTTATTTTATCTTAAATCACTATCATTTACAGCTGAGAACAGTGAGCGGTGTTCAGGAGGGTTAGACAAAGTGCTGCGGGGCTTCACTGGACATAAGAACCATCCCTTCATGCCGAGGAGGTGGCATTTGAGCAGAGCTGATTTTGAGTGGGATGGGTAGGTGATGGGGTAGGAGGGGAGGTGATGGGGTGCAGGACAGCAGGCAGGAGGCAGGTGGCGGAAGTGCGGTCCTGGCAGGAGAGGGCTGCCTTATCTGCTGTCTTAGTGGTGGCGACTAAGGACCTACAAACTGCAGCTTCTCTGAACTGAGCAGGCAGGGCGCATTCTGGTCCCATGGATCTTACCACTTAGGGGAAACACAGACAGCTCCGGTCACCTGGCATGTACCCCACCCCACAGAGAGGAGGAGGAGCAGTGTGGAAGACAGAGAAGCCCACACCTGAATAGGAAGCCAACAGCCCAGTCACAGAGAGCTGTGACTCCCAAACAAAAGAGGCAGACAGACCTCTTCTTGTTAGCAAAGGGAATCGTGAAGGATTTGGGGCCAGGAACGTAGACCTAGTAAAAACCACTTCGGAAAGATGAACCTCACAGTGATTTGGCCAGAAGACTGGACACAACAGAAGCCTGAAGACACTAGGAGAAGAAACCTAGTGGCGGGCAGTACAGAAAGAAGGGATGAGCAGAAGAGCAGTCCAGATATAAATAAAAAAGCACGGGGTGTGAGGCACCAGGGAAGAGGCCTCGGAGGCCGGGGGGTGATGCCCCTGGGCGAGCGGGCCCTGCAGAGGAGGAGCAGGCTGAGAGGGCAGGTGCCCAGCTCAGGTTGGGGCATGCCGCCTTTGGAGCTGCAGGTAGGACACCCAGGTGTCACGTCCTCACCAGAAGTGGAGACGTGGGAGAATAGCCCCAGATAGAGATAAAGGCTAGAGATCTGCAGCTGGGAACCTCCCTGAGCCCAGAGCAGGGAGTTGTCATCAGCTCCCCTGGGGCAAGAGTCGGAGCAGGGTGGACATGGAGAACCCTAACTTGGACCCTAACTGGTCCTTCAGCATCTGAAATCAGAAATATTTGTCCTGTGATTCAAATGGGAGTTCTGGGCCTGGTGCAGTGGCTCATACCTCTAAACCCAGCACACTGGAAAGCCACGGTGGGAGGATCACTTGAGCCCAGGAGTTTGAGGTTGCTGTGAGCTATGGTGATGCCACTGCACTCTAGCCTGGGGCAATGGAGTGAGACTCTGTCTCAAAAAACTAAAATAATATGGGTTTTTTGTGTGTATTCTTATATACTATGTTTGAGATGCTCTGGAGACCTCATGGTCTGGTTCCAAGGAAACGGATATCTCTTTGGCTTCCCTCATGTTGAGAATTCTCCACCTCAGCAATACTGACACTGCTTTGTGGGGGGCTGTCCCATGTGCTGCAGGATGTTCAGCAGCCTCCCTGCCTGGCCCCACCAGCTGCCAGCCACACCTCCCCCCCTTATTGCAACCCAAAATATCTCCAGATGTTACTGTCTCCCGGGGGGCAACATTGCCCCAGTTGAAAATCACAGTGCTATAGTAAGGTACATTTGCACATTCAGATCTTCAACTTCCTTATTTAACACATTCACAAGATTTTTGAGAAATATGAATACTAAGAGCAACAGCTCCCTAGGGCAAAGCTGCCCCATTGCTCCCTGGCCATGAAGCCTCAACCAAGTGGCTGTGACCTCCTCCACTCCAGAGGGTGCTCATTTGCAGATGGGGTGGAATGGGAGCAGACTCTCCTCAGGGTTAAGGGGGTCCCACCCACATGGCTGGTCAGGAAACGGCAAGGCCCTTTCTCCAGCAAGGGTCTCAGCCATGGAGCCACTACCATTTTCTGGCTGGAGTTCCCAGGCTCCGTGACTCAACCAGTGAAGCAAGATTTGGAATGTGAATGGAAGCCAGAGAGCTGATCTGAGCACTTTGACTAATGGAGAAGCTCTCACTTTCTAGAAATCTCTGCATTCACCAGTGACGATTACATCATGCCTGTCAAGGTAAGGAGGTGCCTCAGGGTTTCCCTGTCCTGTTTGTCTGGTGGCAGGCAGGAGGGAGCGGACTGTGAGGGTCCACACCACTCTTGTGGTGCTCCACCCAGGCCCCATGAGGCCCCAGGTGGGTGGCAACCTAGGGCCATCGCAGCCCTTCTTGGGAAATTGCTTGGCCAAGTCCATATCGTCCAAGGGCAGGTATTTTTCAGGTGGGCGGGAATGGGTGTAGACAGGAAGAAGCTGGCCAGCAAGAGAGTCATAGGATTACAAAATTGGGAGGTGCCTGAGAAATTGTCCATTTTGCTAAAGGCAAAGCTCAGGCCCAAAGAGGGTGGAGGACAAGGAATCCTGGCAGAGAGGAAGGTTTCATTATTGTGCCCATTTCTCAGACGAGGAAGTAGAGACCGGAGAGACAAAAGTAGTTTCCTGAGAACTCAGCCAGTCAAGGGTACACCTACAGTCTGACTTCAAAGTTGATGCCATTCCCCGGCTTTATAGATGGGCTTGGTTGGGGCTACTTCCCAGAGTTCAGGCAGAGTCCTGGGTTAATCCCAGTATTCCCACCTGGCATCTGGACCAGCGCCCACGAGACAGTGCACACAGGAAATTGTGTAGCCTACTACAGAGGCCATTGTGTAGTCCGGCCAATGGGTCTAGTCAAGACGGAGGCAGATCATTAAAAATCATTAGGATGGCTGGGCTCTGAGGTCAGTGAGGAGGATAAACAGACTCCAGAGAAACTCGTTCTGCACTTTTCTGCAGCTGCTCCGCTCACCCAAGCCAGGCACCCAGACAGCCAGACTCACAAACACCCACCGCCATGCTCCAGGGTCTCATTTAAGATTGGAGATGCAGGAGCAGCTCTCTCCTCTGCCAGGACTCCAAGCAACAGCTCCACAAGTATGTTGGAGATGTGGTTCTTTCTCCATGGTCATTTAAATGGACAGGAAAAAAAAGGCCCACCCAAAGAGAGGCTTGCAGGTCATGTCCCCTGGAGACGTCTCCAAGCCTTTATTTGGGATCTGTTACACACAGATGCAGATGGAGAGATGTTCTTTCACATGGGGCAAACCACTCTGGGTTGTATCTGTTCACCGGTCTGTCACCACAGAGACCATCAGCCACTAGGGCAGGGACCCACGTCTTAGCAATAACGGCTGCTCCCATCTGCTCCCTGCACCAGGCATTTTACATGTATTATCTTTAATCCTCACAAACAACCCTGCAAGGGAAATATTATTATCCTGATTATACAAATGAGAAAACCGAGGGCTACAGAGTTGAAATGACTTGCCGGAGGTCATGGTTAGTAAATTGCAGGGACCTATTGGACCTGAGTTTCCCCTCCAGGCCTCTTCTCTTTCTGCATAATTGGGAGGGGCCAGGACCTCACACACAGGCTGTGTTGACTGCTTGTTTGCAGAATAAATGAATGAGTGAGTAAATGAGTAGAATGAATTTGAAAACTGAAAGTGCTTTATTTCACTTTTCAAAGATGAGTCCATCATGAGGCTATGGGGAAGAAAACAGACTGTTGACTAAATAATCTCTTAGATTTTTTTGAACTCAGTGAAAACAATCTCTAAATAGTTTTGTGACTTTTGACCCATTCTTAGCACAACGAAAATATTTTAATTAAAGTTTATTCTTAAGCCAACTTTTCCTTTTTAAGAGATGGAGAACTAAAGTTCACTGAGCAGCTACTACATGTACACCCTCTTCTGTGTCCATCAGCAACCCTGAAAAAGGACAGAGAAGGAGACTGAGGTTCAGAGTGGTTATATGACTTGCCTGAGGGCATACAGCTTGGAGATGCTGAGAAGGTCAAAGGCCAGGACTGTGTGGGTCTACACTTGACTAGTCCGCAGTGCCATGAACACTCTTCAGCCCCCAACCAAACTTTCACTCTTAAACTTGGCAATCTGTAGGGAAGCCTTTCTCCAGCATCACCACTTATCCAGTGGGACTTCTAATATGCCTGTGCTTGGAACGCAAGAGCAGAGACACCCAAAGTAAATTAATAAAGAAGCCAAAAGTCTAGAAAGAAGTCATTTTCCTTTCACCGTTCCTCTTGTTTGGTGTCATTTCAAAATAATGAAATAAAATAAAGTTAGATCTCAGGGCTTTAGTTTTTGACTTTATGTTGAACTGCAGGTGGAGAGTAGGAAAGAGAACCCAAGTTTTTCAGTGTAAAGGGCAAAAATATCCAACCTTGCCTCTCCCTATAAATGGGCCTTCACCCCCAGAGAAGTTTCCAGTGGCAGAAGAGAGTTTGCATCTTTCAGTTTTTCTAGGGGCTCCATGGAAAGGCTACCAGCTCAGTCTGCCATGCGGAAAAGCCTGTCTCTCTGGGCCCTGTGCACACACGTGCACCTGCCCCTCCTCCATGCCCCCAATCCAAGCAATCCCTACCCCCTCCCACACTCCCACTCCTGTCCCAGGACCTGCAAAGGCAGGCAGGGGAGCCTGGGTGTCCCTGCCCACAAGGCCAGCCTGAAGCCGCCAGGGGAGTCTTTGGCGAGCAGCCATCCCAACGGCTGCAAGAACCTGGCTACTCTCTGCATGTGCAGTCGGTGTCGCTGAGCAGATTCCCGCTCTGGAACTGGGCAGACAATCCCCTTGTGTTTTCCCACCTTCCCACCCCAGCTGCCAGGAGCCAGCCCAGTCTTGGAGATGCTGAATAGGCCATTTGTTGTAAGATCAAAGGGCCACCTGCGGGAAGCGCCCCACCGCCTGGAGCAGGCCCAGGCCACGTCCTGCCTCCTGCCAGATCCTGGGCTTTTGCAAACAGCCCACCTTGGCCGAGGCAACTCTCCACCCACACCTCCTACTCACATCTCCCTTTCTACCAGCTCCTAACCTCAGATGCCACCATCTTGCAAGCCTCCACTTTCCTGAGTTTGCTGTTCCCTCTACGCCCTTCTTTGCCTTCTGTTCCTAGATCCTTATCTTATCCTTGTTCTTATCCTGAACATTAATCCAGGCAAAAATCCTTCCCCAGCTCCACAGGGTCATTCAGGACTCCCAGAGTACAGAGCAGGCTCCATAGTCACTACTGGAGTGGCTCAGGCTGTACTGGGAAAACTCAGGGCTTGCCTTGGTTGGCATCCAGTGCTAGTAGACTGGGCAGGAGGCAGAGATCATGTCTGCTGCCTTCCTTGAGAGGGGAGTGGGTAAAGAACAGGTGAGAAGACACCACTCAGAAGCAGGTCTGGAGCAACCCTACATTGAAAATGCCACTGCCCACTCCTCCAGATGGCTGCTACTTTGCCCCTCCAATCAGTCCACGCCAAAACCAGCATCACCTTTTCCAAATGCCAATCTGGGCATGTCACACAGTTGACCTAAAACAAGCTCCTGTCCCTCCCCTAGTGCTCATGGGGTGGAGATAAAATCTTTGGTCTCATCTTCAGTGACAGACCAATGTCCCTGGCTTTGCAGGGATCCAAAGTCCCATCTTTCTGGCCTTGAGGCATTTGGCTCGCACCACCTCTCTACTTTTTTCTCTTTCTCACTTCATCCCTGAGTGGCATCCTTGAGCTAAGGGCCCAGGCAGTCATTGAACATGCCTAACCTTTCCCAATCATAACCACCAAGAGCTTGATAGAGAGAGTGCTGGAGGTGGCAAGTGGACTCACTGTGGTCTGGACTGACTGGGATGGAGGCAGAGATCATGTCTGCTGCCTTCCTTGAGAGGGGAGTGGGTAAAGAACAAGTGAGAAGACACCACTCAGAAGCAGGGTGACATGGGATAATCCCTCTCTGCCTCTCCCCTCACATTGCACCCTGTGGCCCACACCACCACTCCAGCCTCACTGGTTTTTTCAGGCCCTCCTACCACAGGACCTTTGCACATGCTACTGTCTCTTCTGGGGATGCTCCAGCCTAACTTCACATCTCGGCTCTTGGCTTCCCCTACCAAGGAAGACCTCACTCTTAACTAGCATCCCTAGCTCGACTCTTACCAATGAAGCTTTGATTTATGATATGCAAGCTCCTTGAGAACAAGACTTTAGCAGTCTGGTCCACAGTGCTGGGCACATCTGTGTGTTTATTGCACATGTGTACACGAATGGCCACTCCATCCGGCAGACTATCCCAGTAGAGTGAACTCTTGCCGATTCTAGGAAGCTTTAATGCACTAGATAACCTCCATGTTTGTCTGCCTCTTTTGTTTGTGATATCCCAGGGACAGGGAGTATGATTTGCTCACCTGCTCCCTCAAGCCAGAGCATAAGACCCAGCCCATCAGAGAAGCCCCACAGCTTGTATTTTGAAGGACTACAGGAACAGCAGCTACGGTGCCAGAGCAGTCTGCACACATCACTGACATTCCATCCTCATCCACTCCGAGCTCCCTGCCCGTGGGGACCAGACCTGAGTCTGGGCAGACCTGGATCTTCCTGCATCATTTCATTTTCCTTTGGCCCTGCCTTGGCTCTTCTGGTCCCCTCTTTCCTTAAAATAAAACACAGCCACCGTGTGTTAGAAGTGAATTGTGGACAGTGTGGCCAGAGTGGGATGGAGACCCATTCTCCTACCTGGCAAAATGTGCATTGACTCATGGTGAAAAGGAAACAGCCTGGAAATCGGTCATTTCTCTCCACCCCATCCCCAGCTGGGCTCCCAGCCCTCACCCTGTAAGATGGGTTCAGGAAGAAGTCATCAGCTCACCCTCCAAATTCATCTCAAAGGCAACCTACTCTTGGATTTCCTCCTCCCCCACCCACCAGGGAAACTGTTGGCTATCTAGGACTCGCCCATGTGTCACCTACTCCCGCCCCCATGGAGCCCGACACTGAACTGTGGTAGACCAAATCACCCACATTCTCACTGGCTCATTGGAGCAGGGGTCATGAGCTCTTTTCCTTTATATCTATTCATTCATTAATAGACATGGCCTTTATTTGATGCTATGTCCTGGGCTGCTCAGTGGGACACATGGGTAAGCAGGGCTTGAGCTTCCAGCACCTGGAGACCCAGTGGGGGTCGGAAAGTCAGCCTTTACCACACAGTGGGTTCTAATGGTGCAGGCCCTGCTGGGCAGGCTGAGAAGCACTGACCCAGCCCAGGACAGGGCATGCAGGGTGAGAGTGGGAAAGGATGCTTGGAGGAAGCAGCATCTCACTGGGATTTTAAGGCTGTGCCAGAGTCCGAGGAATCATTTGGGAGGGAAAGTGCACATGAAGCTCAGAAATAGCAGTAGTTCAGTGTAGCTGACGGTATGGCGCAGCCCCAGCAAATGAGGGGGTCCCGTAACTCTAAGAAATTTCTTCTTTCTCTTGTTCACATTTCTAGGTCCCCCCCAAAGGTCCAGACCAGTGTTCAAGATACAGAGGGTGTTCAGAAAGCAGCTCTTCTCCCTGCTGTCTCCATCCCCATCAGATTATGAACCATGGTCTCTACACATCCGTTTGCTGTTCATATATTGCAATTCAGACACACTTCATAGATGCTCACCGAATACTTACCTCAACCAGCAAATGGATGTGTCCAAGTGCTGGTGATCATAGTAGCAAAAGTAGCTTTTGCCTGCCCTGGGCCTCCCAGCCTGCCAGGCTCTGTGTGCCACTCAGTTGATACCACTGGATACCAGCTGCCACTCAGTGAGGCAGGCGGGTAGATGTTCTGTCTCCATTTAGCAGGTAGAGAAATTGAGAGTCAGAGACAATTGCTCACGGGCGCAGGTTGGGGATGTGAAACCAGGTCTGTCTGAGTGACACTAAACTTCCATACTGGTTCTCATTTCACAGGTTGGGCAAAAGTGTGCCATGTGCTTTGGAGCACAGTTAATTCAGTAAACTCCAAGGCAAGACAATATGTTTTCCAGCTGAAGAGAGAAAGGTACAAGCTCCTTCCATCATTCATAATCTTTTCAAAACAAATTTCCCAGGGACCAGGGCTGACTGGCTTTTCTACCACCTCCAGCCAGGCCCCCTCTGCAAGGCTGCTGAGGCCGAGCAGGCCCTGCTGGCGCTCTGTCTGCCAAAGTCCTGGCCACCAAGAAGGGCCTGTCGCCCACGTGCCCATTCACTATGCAGCCCTGCCCCACTGGAGACAACCCCCCAGTGAGCTCCCAGTAGCCTGCAAGGTGAGCATAAAGAAATCAGAGTCAGGCCCCTACCCCGCATCAACCTCCTCCTGGCCTTTTTGGCTTTGTGAGACCACAGGCCTGGACTCAAACTGTGCAACGCTAGACAAGCCGCTCCCCTCCCTTTGCCTCAGTTTCCACCCAGACTTTCTGTGGTTTGGAAGGATGAAGGGAGATGGCAAGGTCAACCAGTAGCTGCATCAGACTCTCCCGGGGGCAACTTAAAAATGCCCAGTGAGGAGAGGGAGGTGGGAGGAGGGGTATTTCCCCTGGAGTGCCCTCCCCATGCCCGGCACAGGCTGGCCATGTCACACCTTCCCCAGCCTGCCTTGCCTCCCATCCCAGGGAGGCACATCTCATCTTCTTCCCTCCCAACTTCAGACCCAGGGGCCTGGGACACTGAACCATCTTCTTCGGTTCATGTCTTTATAGATGGCAAATCTCTTAATTTTTCATCAAATGCCCCAAATTGAGGGTGTACTATTTCCCGCCAGGCCTGACCAATACATATCCTGTAGCAATAGTCTCATTAAGTGGCCTTGCTCCACTCAGGTAGATGATGCCATCTCCCCAGCTGGCTCCCAGGGTGCCACTCAACATGCAAGAAGTCCTGGATGGACTCTGCTTCAGGAAACAGGAAAGTAAGGCTGCCTGGGCACCACGCACAGATCCTGGAGCCCATATTCCCACAGAAGGCAGGGATGCATGAATGTCCCAGGACAGTGAATGCTTGTCTCAGGAAAACACATCTGTAGACCCCTGGAATGAGAGGGACGTTAGAGAGAAAGCCACAGAGAGGGGTAGAAAAGTGGGGACGAGGAGGGATAGAAAAAGGAAGGAAGGAGGAAATATTTCTGAAACATCCTCAGACAAAGGAAGTCCTGGAGTGAAGAGACAAGGTCCTCTCACATATCCTATCAGCATCTCCCAGGAGCCACAGGAGATGTGAACATTCTCAAAGCTCCCCCAGATAATTCTGATAAGCAGCTAGGTTCGTGGAATAAAGGGCTTGGAATTCCCACCACCTCTGAGTATTCAATTCTATGATCTAATTAGATTCAAAGAGGATTCCAAATTCCAAATCTGCTCTGGTCTTTATTAGCGCCCAGAAGGAATTTGACAGGAGTATGTCATGGCCACCCAAACCTGCTTGATTTTCCCAACCACTCTATTTTCCCCATACTCAGACTTTATAAAGATCAAAAGATCCCTGCATTCAGGTTCCAAAGAGGTGCAGGCCTCATTGCAACACCCCGGCCCATCTCCAGCATAAATTCCATGTGAGTTTCATGAACCAATAAGTACATGTTTGAATTAATATCAATATTTATTGGGTTTTAACAAGAATCCACACTAATGTGTATCTCTGAGCTTTATCTACATGTCCCTTATAGAGTTATTAAAACACCAAAATATAATTTTAATAATCAGTGGGATTTTAATTAACACACAATAATGATTCCCATTCAATGGAACACCTCAGATTCAAAAAGTAATTACTCATTCACGACACTTAATTTGAAGTGTTGCCACAGATTTGTATCTCCCAAAGCCACAAGAAGTTAGATCATAATATTTCTTGTTAGAACTTATAAAGCAAGTTCACTGTACAGAGAGGATGGAGAACAGGTTTCCAAGGGAGGAGGGGAGAAATGGGAAGAGCGAGAGCCAGTGGGTGGCCTGGAGGATGGAAGCTGAGTGTGGTCGAGAGAACTCGGTGGCATGGCCCAGCATGCTCCCTCGTGTTGGACCCTTCCAGGGATGGACAGTTCACTGCCACAAAAACCAGGTGCCTTGTGCAAACTTACACAGTCACTTCTCCTCTCCAAATCTCCATTTCCTCTTCTAGCCAGTGGAAGAAATTAAGCCTATTTAGGTGCTATCTGCCCCCCTTGTTGCTATGAATGAAAGTGACTGGGCGTGGGTCTCTCCAGACATATGGAGTGTTCAGATTGGGCCTAGGAATTGTTCTGGACCTGCAACTCTGGCCAGCAGAGACCCAGGGCATGGAGTTAATAGAATGAAGCAGAGGCCAATGCAACCTCAACCTTAACTATCACCTTTGGACACAGGCAGGATTGGGCTGTCCCCAACCTCCCTGACACACTCCACTTCAGAGGTATCTCCTGCTAGTCCTTGTACACTTAAGCTCCATATGATCACAGCTGGGTCTCAGGAAGGGGCCTGGAGCTCAAGGAGTTAGACAGCCCAGCCACATAAGCTAAGATCTGAGCCTGTGGTCATGCTCAGGGCAGGGTCACATGGAAGTGGGAGGAGCCTTTAGATGGTCAAGGCAGTTGTTCAAAGGAGACCTAAACTGGAATAGCCACTCCCACAGGACCTGGGAGAGCAGAAGCTCAAACTAACCTACGCACCCAGGAATTGGGAAATAGCCTACTGATTTACATATGCTATATCCTTTGCTAGGAAGATGATTATTTTAAATCATCATTCCACCAAATCTTTTCCACCTGCATTAAAACCATCCCCATACTGAAAGCTCAGGGTAAAGTTCATAAAAAGCACCTTGCATGCTTCGGAGCAGTGGTTCTTAGCCAGGACAATGTTGTGCACATTTGACCAAGTCTGAGTGCTGTGGAGGTTAATGTCTGAGATGCTGCTGAACAACCCACAGTGCATGGGACAGACCTCCAGACCAAAGGCTTCTCCCACCCAGGATGTCAGTTGTGCCAAGATTGAGAAAGCTTATTCTAGATTTGTACCTGGCTCCCATTTCAATAATTAAAATCACATATGGAAGACATTGTTCCTATGTAATCTAATCTGATCTTCACCTTAGTGAGGCAAGAGTTAGTGCTCCCTATCTACAGATGAGTAAACTGAGCCCCCCAACAGTTACACAGAAAGTGGCAGAGCTCAGCTAATCTGGGAAATCTGTGCTGTCTGGCTCCCAAGATCTTTGTAACAGGTCTGCACACTGCATCCCTAGGAGGGATGCTGAAGGCATTTCAAAGAACTCCTCTCTCAGAGGACCCAATGCATACTGCAGCCATGAAAATTGTCTAAAACTGCTATGTTTTGAATGATGGTGTCCCTCCGAAATTCATGTTGAAACTTAATGTGCAATGCAACAAAAGGTGTGGTTTTTAAGAGGCAATTAGGTCATGCAGGCTCTGCCTTCATGAATGGGATTAGCACCTTAATAAAAGTGTTGAAAGGAGCACTCTCTTGCCCTCCATCCCTTCTGCCCCATGAGGACACAGCCTTCCTCCCCTCCAGGGGATGCAGCAACGGGTGCCATCCTGGAAGCAGAGAACTGGCCTCACCAGACCTGCTGGCGCCTTGATCTTGGGCTTCCCAGCCTCCAGAACCATGAGAAAATACATTATTATTCCTTATACATGACCCAGTGTCAGATATTTTATTATATCAGAACAAGCAGAGTAAGACAGAAACTAAATTCAAGATTAGCAATTACCTATATGACCTCAGGTTTCACTATAAACAGAAAACTCAGGTCACTGTGGGTCAAAGCTTCCCTTGAGATTTTCCATGTTGTATCCATTTGGCTCCCAGAGAAGACAAACCTTATATATTCAACCAGCTGTAGTTGTTTTGAAATTCACACTGAATAAACGTGTGAGTCCTGGGAGACTCTCAGGGAATGGCCAGACTCTGTTGAGTCACACGTGGATTTGAGACACAAAACAATTCCTCTGGATTGATTCAAAACCAGATGACATGGGGGGACACATTTTCCTTATATTCATCATGTAAATTAAAATAAATGAGGCATCATGTTTTTCTATTAGGTTGTTGTTAATTTTTTTAATGTAGGCTCCAGTTGTTGATCTGATACTTCTGAAGTAGAATGTGTTTCCAAACATAGAAATTTTCATATTTTAGAGTGAAATTTCAGTGAGCGTGAGGGGTGCCTCTTCAATCCCAACATGTCTGCAGAACCATGCCAAAATCAAACACCAAGATACTTCAAAAGCAAAACACAAATACTCATCCTAATGATAGATGAAGGCTAATAAAAGTCTCATGTCAACTGAGCTCAGGTTTTGGAACCTAAGGAAGGATGAAAAAAATCTTCTGTTTTTCAAGTTTTGGATCTCAGAGTTACCAATAAAAGATTGCAAACCTATAAATGATACCTAGGATTGACAAGGTTATGTGAAATAGTGCACTCCTACTTTATAAATGGAAGCTGATATTCATAAAACCTTTTCTGGAATACTGGAATATGTTTCAAAGCCAAAAAGAAAAAAAAAAGGAATGTTCTTTGTCCTAGAAATTATTGTGCTAGAAATTTATCCTGAGGAAATTGCTGAAGATGTGTACAAAGTCTCCATTTTAGAAGATTCGGCATAGAATTGCTCGAGACAGTGAAAATTTGTAAACTACTGAAATGTTTGAAAGTAGGATAAGGTTAAATAAATGATGGTCCATCTAAAAAGAAATATTTGATAAGCATTAAATATGAAATGGTGGGAGGATATTTAATTGTGTAAAAAGCTGATTATAGAAAATGTTAATCAGAAAACTACAAAGCCAATTATTCTGCATAAGATCATTTTATTTAAAAAAATAGAAATATAGCATAAGCACATACAGAGAAGAGTAGAAGGCTATATAATGAAAAACTAAAAATGGTGAGTATCTCTGGGTAGTGTGATTTTTCAAATAATTATATTTTCTTTTCTTTCAAATCTGTACTTTCTAAAGTTTCTATAATTTACATGTTTCTGTTTTGTAATGAAAAAATTGTGAAAATTAAAAAATGCCCCTTTTATAAAAATTAAATAATTTTTTTTCATGATAACACAGAGAGATTTTATTTAGGAAGAACAAAGAGAAAGTTTAGAGAACTTCTAAAGAGAGTTGGAGGTGGGTTCCTCTCATAGAGGAGAAAAGGTGGAAGAGACCAAAAATTAAATTATCTTGTCAAAAAAATATAGAAATGGAATTTGCAATATGCTTGACACAGACAAAATATCCAATGTGGGATTATACAAGGGAGAGAATCCACATAATCTAGAATGGTAGCTGCATCAAATATTAGATAATAATAATAATATATTGTGGAGTTTATGACACATGTAGAAGCTTTTGGCAACAAAAGCACAAATTCCAGGAAGGAAAAAATAGAAGTATGCTGTCATAAGCATCCTATACTATATGTAAAGTGGTAAAATATCACTTAAAGGTAGACCATAGTAAAATACAGGTGCATGTTAATCAAAAAAAGCTACTAAAATAATTGAGCAAAAAGTTATACTAATAAATTTATAAACCAAAGGAGATAACATGGAATCATAAAAAAAAATACTCAATCCAAAGGCAGAAAAGGAAATAAAAAGAATGAAGAACAGATGAGAATAATAAAAAACTGATAACAAGATTTAACCTGATCGTGTCTACAATGATATTAATAATTAACAATCTAAACACCATAATTAAAAGGCAGAAATTGTCAGAGACAATTAAAAAAATAAGATACAATTTTATGCTGCCTACAAGAAACCCATTTTAAATATAAATACGCTAATAGATTAAAAGTAAAAAGATGGTTTAAAAAAATACACCATGTTAACATGAAACAAAAGAAAGTAGGGCTACATTAATTACCAAAGTAGATTTCAGAACAAAAAATAATGAAGAGATAACAAAGATTATTTCATAATGAAAAGAGGTTAATTCATCAAGAAAACATAATTCTAAATATTAATATCCCTGGTAGCAGAACTTTAAAATACATAGAACAAAACTATTGGAACTATATGAAGAAATAGACAAATTCATGATTTTAATTGTATATTACAATATCCCCTTTTCAATGATTAACAGAACAAGTAGACAGAAGATCATTAATAATACTTACAAAACACTATCAACTAACTTACCTAATTAACATTTATAGAGCACTTCACCCAACAATAGCAGAATACACATTCTTTTCAAGTGCACATGAAACAGTTACCTAAACAGAATATATTCTGGGCCATAAAGCAAGTCTCAATAATCCTTATCATACAAAACATATTCACAGACCACATGGAATTAAATTGAACATCAACAACACAAAGTCATTGGGAAAATTGCCAAATACAGTCACTCTTCATTATCTGTGGGGGATTGGTTTCATGACCTCCAGCAGACACCTAAATTTGGATGCTAAAGTCTCTGACATAAAATGGCATAGTATCTCTGTGTAACTTACACACATCCTCCTTTATATCCTACCATACACATTAAATCATCTCTATATTATTTATAATATTAAGACAATGTAAGTGCTATGTAAATTGTTATACTGTATTGTTTAGGAAGTAATGTCAAGAAAAACTAAATCTGTACACGTTCAGTACTAATGCTATGGGTTTTTTGCAAATATCTTCAATCTATGATTAGCCAAATTCCCCATATACAGGGAGCCAAGTGTACTTGGAAACTAAATAACAGTCTTCTAATAATCCATAAGTCAAAAGGAAAATTACAAAGTATTTTAAACTGAATAAAGATAAAAACACATTAAAATTTATAGAATGCTGCAAAATGCAGCACTTAAGGAAAATTTTTAGCTGTAAATATACACAAAGGTCTAACAATTAAGTTCACAAACTTGTCACCATACACTAACTCTGGCAGCACTGTACAAGTAACTCAATAAGGTTTCATAACCTTGGTATATCAGTCTCACAGTTGTGTTCATGTCAACTTGTGGCAGTGTCTTGCTGAGTGATGTTCATTAGTGTTGTTGGGTCTTTTTGTGTGCTATCATGAGAACATCGAAGCTTGAATTAGAACAACAAATAACCACTCATAAATTCCTTGCTAAATTTGGCAAGAGTGGAAGCAAAATCAGAGACATGTTAGTCCAAGTTTATGGGGATAATTCCATGAAGAAAATGTCAGTGTACAAATCAATTTTAACATTTTTCTGAGAAGAGAGAAAGTGTCACTGATGAAGACAGGTCAGAGCAGCCAGTAACAAGCAGAACTGAAAAAAAATTGCAAAAAATAATCAAATTATGTATCAAACTCATCAGCTGACTATGAGAAGCATAGACCAAGTAAACATTGGTAGAAAAGCAGTAAGGAAAATCTTAACTGAAAATCATGGCCAACAACTCATGGCTCCTACATCATGACAATGCACCAGTTCACACAGCACGCTCTATAAGGGAGTCTTTAGCCAGTAAACAAATAATTGTGTTGTAACACCCTCCGGTACTCACCTGGCCCACAATTACTTTTACTTTTTTTTACCCTAAAATAAAGGAAATATTGAAAGGAAAACATTTTGGTGACAATCAGGACAACAGTTCTGATGGCCATTTCAGAAAAAAGAGTTCCAAAATTGCTCTGAAAGGTAGACTAGGTGCTGGTGTGAGTGCATAGCTTCCCAAGGGGAGTACTTTGAAAGTGACCTTAGTGATATTCAGCAATCAGGTATGCCGCACTTTTTCTTGGATCAGTTTATGAACTTAATTGTCAGACCTCATATAATAGAAAAAGAAGAAAGTTCTCAATTCAATTTCCTCTGCTTCTACCTTTAAAAACTACTTAAAGAAGAAAAAAAATGAATCCAAATTTAAACAGAAAAAAATGTAAATAAAAACAGAGTAGAAATCAAAGAAACTGAAACCAACAGAAATCAATAGGAAAAATAAAAACCTAAAAATTATTTTCCAATAAGATCAGTTGATGAGCCATTACTCAGACTGATCCAGGAAAAATGTGAGATTAAATAAATTATCAGTATCAAGAATAAAAGAGGTGGCATCGCTACCAATTCTACAGATAGTAAAAGAATAATAAGGGAGAATATTACAAATTTTATGCCAGCAAATCTTAGATGAAATGGATAAGTTACCAAAGTTTACTCAAAAAGAAATAACCTAAATAGTACTTTAACTATAAAAGAAATTGAAATTTTTGTTTAAAATTTTCCCAATAGAAAACACTAGACCCACATGACTTCACTGGTAAATTCTACCCAAATATTTCAGAAAGAAATAATACCAAACTCTTTCAGAAAATAGAAAGAAGGAAACATTTCTCAACATGTTCTATAAACTGGCATAACCTTGATACCAAAAGTAGATTAAGATATAATAAGAAAAAAAAACTTAAAGAGTAATATTCTACATGAATATCAATGCAAAAACTCTTTAACTTTTTTAGCAAATCAAATACAATAATATACATAAAGTACATCATGACCAATGGGGTTTTCTCCTTGGAATACAAGATTGCTTTAACTTTTGAAAATCACTATAATTCATTATATTAACAGACCAAAAAAAATGAATAAAACATAGAGTCATCTTAATAGTTACATAAAACGCATCTGACTAAATTAAATATCTGTTTCTGAAGATGTGAAATGAATAAAGGAAATGAGCTGTTATTTTAAAAAAAATCAGCAAAATAGGAATAAACGGAAACTTCTTCAAAACCTATGCTAACATCACATTTAATGGTTATAGACTGAATTTGTTCATCCTAAGATCAAGAGCAAGTCATGAGGTTCATTCTCACAAGTTCAATTCACCATTGTACTGGAAGTTCTAGGCAGTGCAATAAGATAAGAAAAAGAAATGAAAAGAATCCAGATTGGAAAATAAGACAAAACTTTACTTACAGATGTGATTGTCTACATACAAAACGCTATGTAATCTACAAAGCAAAGTGACTAGAGCTAATAAGCAAGTATAGCTAGATACCAGATCAATATGAAAATCAATTATATTTCTATATGCTGGAAACATACACTCAGAAATTGAAATGAAAAATAATCATTTACAATAGCATTAAAAAATAAGAAACGGAGATTAATCTAACAAAACATATATAAGGCCTGATACAGAAAACTATAAACATTGCTGAGAAATATTGAAGAAGACCTAAACAAATAAAGAAGTTAACTGTAATTATGAAATCACAAAACTTAAAATTTTAAGATATCAATTTCCTCCTAATTGATTCAATGCAATCCCAATCAAAAGCCCAATAGCTTTCTTGTAGCAATCAACAAGCTGACTCTAAAATTTATGTGGACTTGTAAAGAATCTAGAACAGAAGAAACAGCTGCTAAAAAGAGGACCATAATAGGGAAACTGACACTATCTGACTTCAAGACTTATTACAAGGTTACTATAGTCAAAACAGTGTGGCACTGGTGTTAAGATAGACAACAAGATTATAGTTCAGAAATCAACTCATATATATGGCTGATTGATTTTTAACAAAGATGTAAAGGTAATTTAGTGGGGAAAGGTGAATCTTTTCAACCATGGTACTGGGAAAAAATAGATAATCAATGCAAAAAACATAAATTGTAATCCATACCTAACATCATATACAAAAATTAACCCCAAAATGAATGATAAGCCTAAATGCAAAACATTAAACTATACCCTCTAGAAGAAAATCTTTGCAACCTTGGATTAAGCAAATATTTCTTAGATACAGTACCAAATCAATCTTTTTCTTTTTTAAGACAGATTCTCACTATGCCACCCTCGGTAGAGTACCGTGGCAGCACAGCTCACAGCAACCTCAAACTCCTGGGCCTAAGCAATTCTCTTGCCTCAGCCTCCCAAGTAGCTGGGACTATAAGTGCCCACCACAATGCCCAGCTATTTTTTGGTTGCAGTTGTCATTGTTGTTTAGCTGACCTGGGCTGGGTTCAAACCCACCTGTCTCAGTGTATGTGACTGGCACCCTAAGCACTGAGCTATGAACACCGAGCCCAAATGAACAATCTTTAAGGAGGGGAAAAAAGGCATAATTGACCTCATCAAAGTTAAGGACTTCTGCCCTTCAAGAAATACTTAAGAAACTTAACAGACAAACCACAAAATGAAAGAACATATTTGCAAATTGCATATCTGACAGAGAACCATACCAGAATATACAAAAAACTCTCAAAAATCAATATTTTTTTTTAGAAACAGCCTAATTTAAAAATAGGCAAAAGTTTTGAGCAGACACTTCACCAAAGAAAATATAGGCATGGCAAATACAAATGAAAAAAGTGCCAAATGTCATTAATCTCAAGGAAGATGTAAGTTAAGACACAAGGTGTTATCACGACCCACCTATTAGAATGCCTAAAATTAAAAAGACTCACCATACCAACTGCTGATCAAGATAAGGAGCAAGTGGAATTCTCATATATTTTCTGATAGGAATATACAATGAGAGGTACAGTCACTTCAATCTTTCAGTTTCTTAAAAAGTTAAACCTATATCTACCATAGTACGATGCAGCCATTCCATTTCTAGGTATTTATCCAAGAGAAAAGAATACACACACACACATATATATGTAATACAAAGATTTATACATTCATAGCAGCTTTATTTGTAATGGCCAGAAAACTGGAAACAATCTAAATCTTCACGGACAGGTAAATGAATAAACAAATTGCAATACACATATATCTAAATAATGGAATATTATTCAGCGGTGACCCAACCCTACTCAGAAACATATCCATGAATATCAAAATAATTAAGCTGAGTGAAAGAAGCTAGGTGTAGAAGGGTACAAACTGTACTACTCTATTTCAGTAAAACTCTAGAGAGTGCAAACTCATCCTTAGGCTCAGGCAGTAGATGGGGGGGGGGGCGGTCAGAGGAAAGGTGCGACAGGGAGGGACCTGAGGGAGAGATTACAGGGGAACAAGAAGAAACACTTGAAGGTGATTGATATGTTTGCTATCTGAAATAGGGTGATGATTTCATGGAGGCATATATATGTTCAAACTTAAATTGTACATCTAACCCTGTGTGGTCTACCACATGTCAATTATATATCAATAAAGCTGTTTAAAAAATTATACTGTATGCAAGTTTTTTGGATCCACAGCCCCATCCTTTTTACCTAAATTCCTTACATCTCACATCACTGGAGAAGTTCCCAATGAATGAACTCCTTGGCATTTCTGCCAGTCATGCTACTATATCATGAGCTGAAAAAAGGTCCTCACCACGTATAAGCGTCCTTTCCACTGGCTCTGACATTTCGCTTGTGGCCCTGCACTTCTATTCTGACTTTGAAACTCACGTTCTCCCCACTTTCTGCCCATACAGCTCTAGACATTTCTTCAGAAGATAGGATTCAGACACAATGGCAGCTCCAGGCTCACACACAGCATTGGCACCGAAGCGCCGTCTACTCACAGAGAACAGTGTCCCTTCCCAGTTCTAAGGTCCTACTTCCAGTCCTGTCAACAAGTCAAACAGCTGTGTTAAAAAAAAACCTGGTACAGGCTCGTTGCCTGTGGCTCAATTGGCTAAGGCGCCAGCCACGTACACCTAAGGTGGCGGGTTCGAATCCTCAGCCTGAGCCCGCCAAACAGTGATGGCTGCAACCAAAAAAACAGCCGGGCGTTGTGGCGGGCGCCTGTGGTCCCAGCTACTTGGGAGGTGGAGGCAGGAGACTCGCTTGAGCCCAGGAGATGGAGGTTGCTGGGAGCTTTGATGCCATGGCACTCTACCCAGGGGGATAGCTTGAGGCTCCGTCTCAAAAAAAAAAAAAAAACCCTGGTACAAACATGCATGCAGGCAGGCAACAAAAGAAAAAATACACAAGTTGGACTTGCTGAAAATTTAAAAATTTTGTACAACAAAGGACAGCATCAACAGAGTAAAAGGCAGACCACAGGTGGGAGAAACTATTGGTAAATCATATATCTAAGAGATTACTATCCAGAATGTACAGAGAACTCCTAAAACTCAACAACAACAAAGGAAAAAAAAGATTCAAAAATTTACAGCAGGTTTTAATAGACATTTCTCCAAAGAAGATATACAAATGGTTAAGAACACACATAAAAAGGTACTCAACATCACTAATCGTTAAGGAAATGCAAATCGAAACTACAAGATAAAAACTTACGCCTGTGAAATGAAACTGTAAGAACCCAAGCTCTCCAGATGAAATAGATGCTCTGTAACTAACAGAGATGCCCATTAGTATAATCGGAACCAAGCAGCCCTGCTGGGTGATAGAAGAGTGGTTCTTGCTACAGGCAAAGGTCTTCTCTGAGCCTCTGAGACATTATGGCTGGAGAACTCCTCCCAATAGCCACCTGAAAGGGGCGTTCAGCAGAGGGACCTCTGGTTTGGGGCTGATAAACTACTCAATCAGGACTCAGTTACTTTCAATCAATCTGGACTGAATGAGTTTAAATATTCTGTTTGCATGTACGGACTTTTTTTTTTTTTTTTTTTTGAGATAGAGCCTCAAGCTATTACCCTGGATAGAGTGCTGTGGCATCACAGCTCAAAGCAACCTCCAACTCCTGGGTTCAAGCGAGTCTCCTGCCTCTGCCTCCCAAGTAGCTGGGACCACAGGCGCCCGCCACAACGCCTGGCTATTTTTTCGGTAGCAGCCATCATTGTTGTTTGGCGGGCCCGGGCTGGATTCAAACCTGCCACCTTAGGTGTACATGGCTGGCACCTTAGCCACTTGAGCCATAGGCGCCAAGCCTGCATATACAGACTTGACGAAGGGCCCAGGTAGAAACCTTTCCTGTTTAAGCCAGTTCCCCTGTTTGTTCCCAGGGCACACTTTCCTTTTATATGGGAGACTCCCCACTGTGCAGATTGTTTTTCATAGAAAATAAAGCTCTCCCTTTTTACTGTTGGTTTCTTGGTCTTTTGTTAACTCATCTATTGGGATGACTACTATCAAAAAAAAAAAAACCCAGAAAATAAAGTTTTGACAAGAATGTGGAAAAAATGGAACCCTTGTGCATTGCTTGTAAGAATGCAAAATGATGCAGCCACTGCAGAAAACAGTATGATATTTCCTTCTGGGTACACTATGGTCTTAATGCGTGTGTCCCCTCCAAATTCATATGTTGAAACCTAATTCCCACTGTGGTGCTGTAAGTGGTGGAACCTTTGAGAGGTGTTCAGATCAAGAGGTCTCCAACCTGGTGAATGGGATTAGCATCCTCATAAAAGAGGCTGAGGAAGCTTGTTCCTTCTTTCTCCAAGTGAGGACATGGCTAGAAGTTGCCGCCCATGAGAAACAGGCTCCTACCAGAGGGCAAGTCTGCTGGTACCTTGCTTTTGGACTTCCCAGCCTCCAGAACTGTTAGTGATAAATTTCAAATTTATTGTTTACAAATGAACCAGTCCAAGGTATTCTGTTATAGCACCCTGAATGAACTAAGATAGGGCGTAGATCCAAAATAACTGAAAACAGGTTCTTGAAGGAATATTTGTACACCCTTGTTCATTGGGCATTATTCACAATAGCCGAAACATGGAAGCATCCTTCCAGATCCATTGATGGATGAACAGATAAGCAAAATGTGGTGTGTACCTACAATGGGATGTTGTTCAGCCTTAAAGAGGAAGAAAATTTTGACACGTGCTACATATATGGATCTTGAGGATGTTATGCTAAGTGAAATAAGCCCATGAAGAACGCACAAATCCTGCATGATTTCACTTGAATGTAGTACCTGGAGTAGTCAAATTTGCACAGAGAGCAGAGTGGTTGCCAGGAGCTGGGAGCAGGGGGAAATGGAGAGTTAGCATTCAATGGGCATAGATATTCAGCTTTTCAAGAAAAAGAGAGTTATGGAGATAGCTGGTGGTGATGTTTACACAACACTGTGAACGTACCTAATACCAGTGAATTGTGTATTTAAAAATTGGTTAAGATGATTGATTTTGTTGTGTGTATTTTAACACAATTTTAAAAATTGGATGGAGAACAAACAAAACACATGCCTGAACCTTCGCGTACTTTTCCCAGGAAGAGACCCTCCCGTAGCTTCTCAAATCTTACTTTTTGGCTTTTTTGAAATAATCTTGCTTATTTACTTTGTTTTTATGCATGAAGACCTAAGGCAACTTCTTGTACACGTTTTCATGTTCCCATCTCACAATAGATTTCAGTGAGGGGGAGAGATAAGAGATGCTCAGTGTCACACTGGCTACTTACAAGGGTGACAGTATCATTGGGCTAGAAGGGACTAGAGACCATGATCTGGACCAATACACCCGTTTTGCAAATCAGGAATCCAGAACCCACGGAAGAGCAAGGATCTTCCCGAGGTCATCCAGTAAGTTAGTGGCCAAGCTGAGCTGTTTTTTTTTTTTTTTGAGACAGAGTCTCCCTTCATCACCCCCAGGTAGAGTGCCCTGGCATCATAGCTCAGAGCAACCTCAAACTCTTGGGCTTAAGCAATTCTCTTGCCCCAGCCTCCCAAATAGCTAGGAAAGAATAGCTGCTACAATGCCTGGCTACTTTTAGAGATTTTAGAGATAGGGTCTCACTCTAGCTCAGGCTGGTCTCAAACTTGTGAGCTCAGGTGATCCACCCACCTCGGTCTCCTAAAATGCTAGGATTACAGGCATGAGCCACTGTGCCTGGCCCAAGCTGAGCCTTGAATCCCAAAATACTTCAAATCTCCTATCAGGCTCTTACCTACATACAGCCAGTTTGAGGAAGAGATGGAGCAACTATAAAAAGCAGACCACAAAAGGGGCAAAAGTCTAGGGGCATTTAGTGCCGATGAAAACCAGTAGTCCCATAGCAAAGCCACCCAGAATGGAGCGTGGTACTAGCTGATGTTCCCAACTAGAACCCTGAATGCAACAGACAAAGCCACATCATTTCCACTGCCTCTGCAAAGAAGAAATTACTTTCAGGGCTCAAAGGAGTAGCGCGCCGGCCCCATATGCTGGGGGTGACAGGTTCAAACCCAACCCCAGCCAAAAACTGCAAAAAAAAAAAGAAGAAGAAATTATTTTCTAAGTAAAGTCCTTAAAACAAAAAAGTGATCAGTACCTACATGGCTAAGCTTCTGTCACTAAACATAGCTTCCAAATGGTTTCAAATCTATGAAAGTTCAGGTGTGGACTTCCTATGTGTATACTTATTTATAAATTAAACACATGCATTATTAAGCAAGTATTGTTATTTATACTGAGATGAATGAAATGTAGTATGACCTCCATAAGTGACCACCTCCTTAAGTTTACCTAATTTCCATAGACCAGAAATGCACCAGATGTGCATATAGACCTAGTTCCTTACACTGACCACCTCCGATGTTGACCAGTTTGTTAAAGTCCCTTCGGTGGTCAACTTGTAGAGATTCTACTGTATAAATGAAACTTCTAATGTTTTCTCCACATCTCAGTGACAATCCCCTGCACTCACGCTTTCCCCTTTGGAAGTCCCTTATAGAGCCCATTCAATTGTGCAGAACAGAGCACTAACTCAGTTGGGACACCTGGATAGTACTGCAACATTATGCCACCAGTGTCACCCAATTCTTACCTCCATTGTGAAGATTAGGAACCTGAAACACAGAGAGGTGACTTGCCCAGGGTCCCACAGATAATAAACAGGGGGCAAAATGTGGACTTGGACCCAGATGTGACGCCAGAGCTTATTTGTTTGGGGGCTGGGCTATAGTGTGACGAGGCAGCATTCCATGAGTACAGAAAGAGGTCTCAGAGTTTTTTAAATAGAGCAAACACCCAACTCCTAGAATGTCTTGGATAAAACACTAGGCTGCAGCTTAGCTGGGATGACAGACGTCATGCCTGATAAACAAACACTTAAAATGTGCAGTAAGTGCTGCAGAGAGGGACATCTGTGTAATGAGAGCAGAAGATGAGAAGAACACTGGGATTCGTAAGTCAGGGACTTAGGGGTGGCTTCTTAGCCTGCTTTTTGGATTTTACAAGATGATCCATCATCTGTGAGGGGAGGGAAGATAGTTTATAGCAACCCACATTTCCTGACAGGGTTAAAATTTTCCACTTACTCCAAAACAAGATGCCAGCTTCACTCAGCTGTCTGTATGGAGGCTAGCAGCCAACTCGTGTTAGTAGGAAATCTACTGCAAACTTATCTAATTTGCTGCTACTGTGTGTGTAATGTTTCCTGTTAGGAATCATCCGTGTTACTGTTGGGTCCCTGTCATTTCAAGCTCCTCTCTCTCTCTCTTCATCTTATGAATGTGCACACCAATTATTATTCCACTAATGTTTATTATTGTTCCCAGTCCATGTGAATAACCACCCCTTGTTTTATTACATGTTTATTTCTGAAGAGTTGTTAACTTGTGTTGGAATGTTCTTTCTAGCAGGGCTCAGGACCAGGCCTGGAGCTGCTCCTCAGTAAATGAGTGAAAAATCCATTCTCTGTCCCCCTGCACATACCCTTTCCTTAAGGTGACCTTATATCCTCCAGCAAAAGGGGGGAAAGAGAAAGACAGAAAGAAACGCTTCCATTGACACTAGAGGCATCCGGATTCCTCTAGGTAACAAACTGGTTTTCACAGCACCCATGGAGAAGATCTGATATTGGAGCTCACGCGTACTGCCCAGCAGTGTGTACACATCACCTGCTCACAGGGACATAGAGTTCCACACTATGAAGCTGTATCAAAAGGAAGGGAGAGGAGGGAAGATCACTTGAGGCCAGGAGTTTGAGACCAGCCTAGGCAGTAGCAAACCTCCATCTTTACAAAAAAGTTAAAAAATAAAAAACATTAACCAGGCATGGTGGTGCCCATCTGCAAGCTCAGCTACTCAGGAGGCTTGGGCAGGAGGATCAGCTCCGGCCCGGCAGTTCAATGATGCCACTGCATTGAGACGTTGGATGATGCCACTGCACTCCAGCCTGGGCAATAGAGCAACACCCCGTCTCAAAAATAAATAAATAAATAAATAAATAAAGGGAGGAAGGAAGGAAGGAAGGCAGAAAAAAAAGAGCAAAAAGTCTTCAGTATTTTGACCAACTAAATATCAAATGGGTGGCTTTACCCTTGTCCATTTGGGGGACTGAACCCAAAGGACTGTGGGGTAACAGCAAATAAGACAAATATTAGATCCAAGAGCATGGTGACCTCACAAAGAGGGTGGCATCTTCAGAGTGAGGCAGATCGGGTCACAGTCCTGCTCTGCTCTTCACTGGCCAACCCCCAGCTTTAGGAGGGCTGCCTCCCAACCCACCAGCTTTACTTCCACAGGGCTCACCCCATTAGTCGTGTAAGAGCTTGATTGATTGTTAAACAAGTCTCCTTTCCTAGCCCAGAGGTTCCCCACCACATACTGTTACAGGACTGTTTTAGGGCTGAGTATAGTGGCATCCCCAGAGTGTGGCACAAGGCTACGGAGCTCAAGAAAGATCTAGAAGGGATGCTTTCCTAAACCAAGGCTGAAATCAGACGAGGAAATGAATGATGTGATGAGGATCATAATGAGGAGGATACAAAGGGTAGCCACCTTTTACTGAGCATCTATTCTACATCAAAGACCCTTGTAGAAACTTCGGGTTCAGTAGCTGCTGATTCCTATCAACAGTCCTTTGCAGTAAAGACTCATAACTCCGTTTTACAGATGAGAGAAAAGAATCCCAGAGTGATGATGTGACTTGCCTCTGGCCTCATAGCTAATAACAGAGCCAAAGCTAAAACCTGGCTCTGGGGACATCCCCAGACCCTGTTTACTCCCCTACCCTGTCTCGAAGGGGTCCTGCATGGCCAGGTGGCCCAGAGTCACTGACAGATGTAGCAAGAAGTGCAGCCTCAGCACTTCACTGACCCAGCCAGCAGCTTCCGCAGGGCTGGCCCAGCCCGCAGCTGCAGATCTGCCCTGGCCAGCCAATCAGTCCACAACAGGAAGTTCTCTCTGCAACTCCTCTGCCCTTATCTCCTAGCAAGGCTGCTCTGCAAGGTTAACATCACCACACCTTATCAGAACATCACACTCCTGAGGACACAGCCCAGCAGGCTCAGAACAGCAGTTTCCTTTCTATCTTCCCTCAGAAGCCCCTGTCACGGGCACCACAAATTAAAACAAGAACCCCCAGACTAAAACTTGAAGAGGACCCTCTCTTGTCTGGCTGGAACAGAGACTGTAGGGAACCATATGTAGCAAGGGCCTTGTCCTCTACCATCTGGTGAGCTCTTAGCTACCTGCAGAACCCCAGCTCAAATGCCCTTTCCCTTAGATTTCCTAGGGTCTCCTCCACTCCCAGCTATGCTAATCAGTGTTCCTACAAGATCTGTCCATTTGTTTATCTCATTGGATGTTAATGTCCATCTCCCTGACCAGGCTATAACTGTGGCACAACTATAAGTTGGACATGTGAAATACATGTAGGATGTATCTTGGTTGATAAAATTACTAGATGACCCCTTGAGCAAGATTACCTTTCTAAATCAGTTGGCTCATCAGTACAGGGGGATAAATTGAGATCTCTGTCACTGTGGGAACTGACCATTTCAAATGCTAGAAATATAGCAGCCACTTAATAAAGGCTAAGGCCACTCTGCCTCCCCTCCTACCTTCCCATGCTTAGCACATTGAGAATTTTTTCACTGATGATTGTTTAAAGGAATCACTGAATGGACAGAATTCATCAAAATGCTGGAGTTATGAATCCTTACTCAACACACAATCCTTAGAAGAGCATGAAGCAATCTAATCCCACCTCCTTACCAAAGAAAATGTGGTAGGGCAGAT
This sequence comes from Galagoides demidoff, assembly GCA_963574575.1. Taxonomy (NCBI): domain Eukaryota; kingdom Metazoa; phylum Chordata; class Mammalia; order Primates; family Galagidae; genus Galagoides; species Galagoides demidoff. Next base: position 59,294 of record CAUYQV010103400.1, on the reverse strand, counting down.
GCAGCTAGATCCTCACCACTCCTGTCTCTCTCTCTTCGTGGACCCATAGAAAGACTACATTTTCCAGCATCTTCCACAGTGACCTTAGCGCCATGAGTTAAACTCTGGCCAATGGGACATGAAGGGCATGGGGACACCTTTCTAAACCCAGCTCTCTCCCATTCTGAATGATCCTTCACGCTCTCTCTATTTCTTCATCCTTGTGGTGGAAAGTGAAGGACTCTGAAACAAGTGGAGCCTCGTGGGGAAAGGAGCCCAGTTTTTCCTGAGCCAGTGTTCAGATCAAGATCTGCCAACCCTTGTGGACTCTAATGGGAGTAAGAAATAGTTTCACTGTATTAAGTCACTGAAATGCCAAAGTGTTTGTTTTGGCAGCTACTATCATTTATTCTGACCAATACAGAAATAGGAGACAAAAGAAGAATGCATGTTTTTTAAAAAAATTAAAATAGGTGTTATCAGTTTATGAGTCAAATAGAAGGAAGTGAGATACAACAGGATGGATGGACAGATAGACATTTAAGTTACCAAGGGGCAAGCATTTTCAAAGTCTGTTTCCTATGATCATTTGAAAGCAGAACTTTTGCCTACTGAACTTACAATAGTAGAGGAGCACTTACAGTGCTAGGGAAAAGGTTGGGAAATACAGCACTGATGATCTGGATATTTGGGTGCAGCTGGAAAAGCATTAAAGAAAAAGACAAGCCTGATGGAAGAATTGACCAATTTGTAAGAATGGAAGAATAAAGAGTCCAGAAATTTGGGGTCTTCCTGAGTTAGAAAAGCTGATTGCTCCTAGACCTTAATCATTAGAAATGGGATTTTAGAAGGTTTGGGGTAAAAAAAAAAAATTACTAAATATGAGTTGGATAAAGTGACTAAAAATAAAGATCAGATTAAGGATGTGGCTTTCTGCTCAAACTGTTTGACTTCAAGCAAACACCAGTAAGTTGAAAGAGAGTGAGAGAGAAAGGCCTGGGGAGAAAGCAAAGAAATGAAACCCATGTGAGAATTACACCAAAGGAGGGAATTTGGGTGTGGCTACCAGTGCACAGAATGGGGCAAAGCACATCCATCAGAAGCTTACTAAATTCTCAAGCAAAATGCATTGCCTAAGAAACCAAAAGTCTGAATTTTAAAAACCTTTCCTTATTCAAAACTTAAAAAACACATTTTGTTCTAGAAGAAAACTAAGGAGAAAAACTAACCTTGGCTTAGATGAAGATCTCTTAGATACAGCAACAAAATTAACATCCTTAAAAGAAAAAAACTTAACAAATTCAACTTCTTCAAAATGAAAACTTTTGTTCTTCAAAAGACATTGTTAAGAATCTTGAAAAGATAAGCCAGAAGTCTGGGAGAAAATATTTGCAAATCACATACCAAAGAAAGGAATTGTATTCAAAATATATAAAGAACTCACAACTTAAAATAAGAAAATAACTCAATAGCAAAATGAGCAAACGATGTGAAGAGACATACCACCCCCAAATAAGGTAGGTAGATGGCAAATAATCACATAAAAATGCACAATCATTAGGGAAGTGCAATTAAAACTACAATTACACACTTATTACAATGGCTAAAATCAAAGCAACATCCCCATACTGATGAGGAAAGGAAGAAGCAGGTACTCCTATGTGTTACTAATGGAAATACAAAATGATATAGCTGCTTTGGAAAACACTTTGGCAGTTCCTCATAAAGTTAAACATACACATACTACATGACCCATTCCATTCCTAGGTATTTACTCAAGAGGAATGAAAACTTACATTTACACAAAAACCTATGTCTATATACAGACAGAGACATGGATAACTTGCATTAAATTTATATTTAAAGATCAATGACATTATAGAATTTTTCCAGATTCATTCCTAATTCATCAAACGTTTTACAGGCTGGACCATAAACAGAGCAGAGGATGTTCTGAAAGCACAATACCTTAACAGATCAAACATTTGGGGGACAAGGGAGTAGGGAGAGGAGAGGAGGGAGGGGGATGAGTGTGTTCCTACTTAATGCACACAATGTTAGGGTGTATGGCACACCTCTTGGGGGCGGGACACAATTATAAGAGGGACTCTACCTAACAAATGCAAAAATTGTAATCCAATTCTTTGTACCCTCAAATTAACCTAAAACAATACTACAAATAAAATAAAATAATAGATTAACAGAAAAAAAAAACCTATATGTGAATGTTTACAGGAGTTTTATTCATGTTTCCAGCCAAAAACTAGAAACACAGATGTCCCTCAAAGGGTGACATCCATATAATGGAATACTACTAGGCAATAAAAAGAAATAAGTTATTTTGTTCATACCCGAAAGAACTTGGATGAATCCCAAAGGCATTATACTAAGTGAGAAGAGTTAGGCTCCAAAGACTCCATACTGTATGACTCCAAAACAGACCAGAGGTTCCAGGGACTAGGGAAGGGGGGAGGGGTTGAGAGCAAAAGAACGAGTAAAATTTGGAAGGTGAAGAAACTCTTCTAAATCTTGATTGTGGTTGTAGTTACATGAAAATATAGATATATTTGTCCAAACTCAGAATTGCATACTAAAAGGTCAATTTTACAATACTTAAATTATACCTCAACACTTTAACCTATGGGGGGGAAGCCCACTGTAGACAATCAATAACTGATTGGCATTTAACGCATTTAAAACCCCACCCCCACCCCTTTGAAGGCTACACAGACCCAAAGAAGGGCATGACCCACAACCATAACTTCAGAGGAGGTCAAGGAAAGAAATGGACAGCAGAGCCCTTGAAAGACGGTCCCAGGAGCCAGAGAAAACCAACAACAAAGGAGTTTCTCTGGGAGACCAGATCAGGCTCTAACCATTGTCAGTCCCTAGTCCTCAGGTGCAGAGAGCCTTCAAGGCTGAGGATTTCAGACGTGCTACAAATCGGGGACCGCTATTGTCTCCTGCTCATCCATTTTCCTACAGGCAGTGTTCATCATGATTACCTGGCCTCTGCTCCATCCCCGGATGTTGGGCATGTGGATGGTGCCTGCAACTTGTCTTTGTAGGTCACAGGTCACCAAGTCATGCACAGCCACATCTGGACCAGGTGTAGAGGGCAAGGTGAAGCCCAAAGAGACTGACATGGCCTGGGTCACCAGGAAGCACCCCCAGAAGAGAAACCCAGCTATCCAACTGGGAACTTGGTTTGGGAACCAGGACCCAGGGCAAGACAAAACCCATGACCACAAACAAGCCACAGCACAGGGGTGGATTAACCCCCTGGAGACTTCAAGCTTAACTAACAGAGTAGAGAGCTCTTTGCTCCAGACCCCCACCTGGTTGGCAATATTGTTGGAGTTCAGCATTGGGGTGGAGCCTCCAAGTGGGGGTACAGTGTCCTAGCTAGAGAGAAAGGAGCTCAGGCAGGTGTAAACCAGGCAGGATCTTGCCTATCAAAGTTCTCTCATTAGTAACAAGGGGTGTGTGTGTATTGGCTGGGGTTCTTCGGAAAATGGGAAGTCTATTGGTTAAAACAGGCCAAAGGAAATATTGCTTCTAAGAAAAGACTAAATTATAGACCAAGCTATAAATGGCAAGATAAGTACCCTTGCAAATTCTGTAAAAGGGGAGTCTCTCTCCACACGTCTCACACTTGCCTAGCACCCACAGTGTATAGACAAGGGAGTGTTTACTGTGAAGACGAGGGTAACAGAAAACCTAGTTTATTCTTTGAGTGATTAAATAGGCTTTTATGTTTCCACAGAGTGGGAAAGTTTGGAAGGTGCATGCATGTCTACTGTTTCATATTATTTTCTCAGAACCTTGGAGGCAGATTTTCATTCTCTCCAATACGCAGATGAAGAAATAGGAGCTCAGAGTGGTGAGATAAAAATAAAGTTGGAGTCTATACTATTGTAGGAATCGAATTTCTCACCCCTGCTTCTACCTAGGAGGGGCAACCTCACACATACAACCTGTGGTCATCAAAACTGTCTCCAGACATTGGCAAATGGCCCCTGGGGATAAAATCCCCCTGAACGGCTGGAGATGGATTAACTCATCCCCAAGGAAAATGTTGATCCATAATTCCTAGTCTCAAACTCTTGGGGCACAGTGTAGTTTAGAACCTGGAATATTTGGAATATTACAAAAGTAAATACACACATCCCAGTGGAGTCTGGGGAGCCCTCCATCACCTGGGACAGTAGTATGGCAGAGGAATGAATTTCTGCCTTAAGTTGGATAAATATAGATTATAAATAGTCTCACATCAGTGCCAGTCAGGTTGAGTCTGCTATGAAATTATCAAAGAGTTGGCATTTGGAGTTTTTTGATTTCATATTACAGAAGAGTCCATGAGCAAACCACCACATAGAAAGGTGGGGAGATGTCCCTGAGGTCAATAATTACTACCAGAGACCAGGCAGTTTGGGGAGAGACAACGCTTTTCCAATGGCTCCGTACTTGCCTCTCCTAACTGCCTCTTAACCTGCCAAGGCCTCGTGTCAATGGAAGGACGGTGATACAGACTTGGGTCCTTGGCCCTGGCTGTGTCCCACCCTCTCCCTTTAGGCCATACAGCTTCCCTCTGGACCTCCTTGACCTCATTGGCTGCAATCTTTTTTCTTTTCAGGTTGTCACAGTGTGTGATGAGTCTTCCCACATGGTCAATTCACGAGACAATGACCAGTATAGTTAGAAACTCAAGGACTTACAAAGCATTAAGAAAACAAAAGAGGATAAAAGGAGATGAGCCTTCCCACAGCCAAAGCCTCAGCTGGAGGAATGGCTCCAGGAACATTCCAGGCATGTCTAAGAGATGTGATGGCTCAGCTTCTGCTCCCTGTATCAACTCGTGACACAGTCACTCCATCCTCATGGTGAGAGCCTACTCTATAACAAACCCCACAGGGGTCAGGTCTGTTTATTCAAATACTTGTCCCCAAAAACCGAGCTGCCAAAAGCATCAACCTCACCACTGCTGAGGAGGTGAATTTGCCTCCAGCTTGAGCAGTGAGTCCTCTGCCTTTGCAATGGGGACCAATCAGAAAATGAGTCAACTCATGGGGTGCGGGCACCCGTGATATCCAGCCATCTGGGGGCCCCGCTTCTCTGTGCCGGCTGTGGAGGCAAGGGAGATTTTTTTTTTCCAGAGCTTGGTGGAGCTCCATATGGTTGAGATCAAAGGTGTTGCTGGGTGCATGGTTCTGCTTTATTTCCAAGCACTGCTGTTAATTAGAAAACAAGATCAGAGGCAGTATTAAAATCCAATTAAATTGATATGAACAGATTGCCAAGTGATGTTCACTAATGTATAATTGAGCACCATGCAAATTTCGGTGGCTGGCTTTTGTTTTTTTCCCCCACACTCTGGAATGAATGATGAGGCTATGAAGTTTTCCTTCATTGTAAAAAACAAACAAGTTAATGCATTGATCTAGGGGGTATTGCCCTGGTGATTGATGAAAATGAGAGAGAAATAGTAAAGTGTGACTTTTTGAAGGGAGGGGACAAGGAGCTTTCTATTCTGCCTCTCTTTCCTCCCTGGTTCCATATCCATTTCTCATGCCCGGTGGCAGGCCTAGCTTTCTGTTGACATTCCATCGTTAATGATCCAGAGAAAGTTCCTCTGGATTGCTAGGATGGATTGAAAACAAATTTTGGAAGTTTGAGGATGAACATCACGGATAGAGATGGATCTGTGTGCAGGTAGGCTTTGTTTCAGTATTAACTTCTTGTTTGTTCCTTTGTGTATCAAAAAAGGGCAAATTTGCCCTGATTTGGACTCATGGGAACCCCCACCTCCCCAGGATGTATTAACAGAAACTTGGAGAAGATACCAGGAAGATGTGAGGCCAGTGTCACCAACAGAGGTGAGATCCCTGCCTCCCTAAAAGAAGCTCTCAGGTCAGCAGTTGCCTGCTAGTGCTGCAAAATCGAATTGTTTGCTCATCGTGGATACAGCAGGTTTGTGAACATGCTGTCAGTGTTAAGGTTTAAAATAAAAAGTACCATCAAAGAATCTAAAAGTACCACCCAAAACAACAGCGGATGGCAGTGTCTACATATTCATGATGTGCTTGTAGCATTTGGTTTTTTGTTTTGACTCTCTTAAAAAGAGAGAGAGAGAATCTAATTATCTCCCTCCCAGGATTGCACTTGGTGGGCTACACAGTGAGGACGACTCACACATAAGCAAGACCCTGGCCTTGACCTCAAGGCATCCAGAAAAGGGGCACAAAAATGAAATGAGTATACTTTGCATACCAACATAACATACAATTCACTCATTCCATTCAATGGTTTTCAGCATACTCAGAGTTGTGCAGCCATCATCTTTGTTCAAGAATTTTGAATATTACTTTCAACTGTTATGGGAAAAATTTAAATTACAATAAAACCTCTGTAAGTTTTACAATAAAACCTTTGTAAGGGACTACAACAAACTGGTCAACATACACAGGAGGTCAACATAGGAACTAGGCCTACTGTCCTGATACGTACATGTAGTGCATGTCTGGTCCATTAAAATTAGTCCAGGAAATAGTCAATGTAGGGAAGTGGTCAACTATGGAAGTTCTACCGTATATAACAAGAGTTAGAGCAAATGCTCCTTGAGAACCCTTTCAAGTGATCATTTAGAGATTATTATGCTCTCACATTTTATGTTTGTTTTTTGTATTTTTTGTCTTCAGGGAGGTTTCATACGATTTTTCACTACCCAAATAATGACTGAATTGTCTTCACCATTTTCCCAACTTCTATCATGACATAAAATAGAATTCCTGATGAGAATAAATATTCTAAGCATATAGTCCTTAGAAGAAAAATATTACTATAAACATAAGATGAAATATCCATAAGAAAACTATAAGCACTAATGTTTTATACTCTTTAATTGGATATACTTATTATGCACCATTGTATTAGCATTGGTCATAAGATTATATATAAACTCAAGGCTTGAAGAAGATCGAATATAGTGAGATAGCTCATAGTGATACCCGACACAAAGGTGTCTAAGTGATGCTATTAAACTTAAATAACTTTTAACTACAAATAATCCAAGTAAATCCCATTGGATGGAACTTGTGAGAAAATTACCATTTTAGGCCAAATGTTTCAGGAACAGTTAAAGTTTTCAGATTATTTTAAGCTAGTACTCTGTTTCTAATAAATATGGCTAAAAATAAGTGTTAACAGTTGGAAGGGAACTTTGTTTACTGACTTTGTTGACTTTTTCTTTTAAAGATAAACTATGGCCATCGTTATCTTTAAAAAAGGCAAGAAGGTACCATTTGTTCAGTGGTCCAATTTTGTGCTTCCCAAACAACTCCCTATAAAAAAGCGAGTGTAATACATGAAGAATCTGTTTTCATCCACCCCATGAACCTCTGAAACAGGTGTTTTATTATTCCCATTCTGCCAAAGAGAAAACTGAGGCTTAACAACATCAGCAGCTTTCTCTACTTCAGCTTCCTTCATGGCCTTTACCACAACGGTAAATAAAAGTTTAGTAGTTGTTTTCTTGACATCTATCTCCCTAAACTTCTCCAGAAGGAAAAGGTGTCCATCTGCTCCCCCCCATTCTCAGGGTCCTCTGTGCATGCTCTATAGATGTGGCCAATGTCACTTGGCTGACGGGAGACCTACCGTCTGAACCCTATTCCATCTGTCTCCAGAAACCATAATCACTTGCCCCCACACCTCGCCAGCACAGCTATCTTCCCAACACCAGGCACATGACCAGTACAAGGTGGGACTTTGTGGTAAATGAATGCCCACTATTTAACCAAAAAGGTGCAGGTGAGGGATGTGACCACCTGGCTTCCAAGTATGAAACAGAAAAAACAGGATGAGGACTGTGACCATCAGGGAGTAGGATACCTGGGCTCAGGTCCAAGCTCTGTGACTGATGACCTGTGTGACCTTAGGCAGGTCACTGTATTTCTCTTGGCCTCAGGGAACCATGAGAAGAAGCATCCCAGATATACACAAAAAAATTTCAGCCACCAAAGAGAAGAGATTCCTCCTCACCAATCAGTTATTCCCAAGGAGCATTAGCAGAGCAGGCCCAACTTCAATTCTGAACATTATTGTGTGAGTTTTTATGAGCCCCCTTATCCTGCTAGGACATAACTTAGTATTGCTGCATCTCAATCCCTACAAAAGTCTTGGTCAGAGGTGGCTGCACAATTCACAAGGCCCCGGATAAAATGTAGAAGCAAAGACACTGACTCAACAAAACAGGAAAAGCTTGCCCTGCAAGGGGCTAAATAAAAGCTTGCTTTTTCTTCCTTTCTCCTAGACTGTTACTCTCTCTGCTTATCGTGGTGTTTTGTTTGCTAAGTATTGTCATTTTAAGTAAAGAAAAATTAAAACTTTAAATTATGAGCATCAATTTTGCCATTTGTCTTTGTATCATGCAATTCCAGTATAAACGTATAAAGAACATTTAATTCATGTGTAGAATAACCAAAATTGCATGTGTGTGCAGGGGGTCTCACTGTTGCTCAGCCTGTACAAGCATCATTACCAAGAAAGCAGAAGTATTTCAGAAAACTAACTGCACTGTTTTTACTTCACGTCTGGATATGTGCGCGCATTCCACCAACACTCTTTGGAAACCAGTAATTTTTGTAACATGCTCACCTTGTACTTGTTTTAAATCTTGCCCAACTTCTGCACATTGTGGGTCCAACGGCATTCTGTGCAAAGAGGAATGAAGAATGCTACCTGGGGCGAAAGGGAACAGGGACCTGCACATTGCACTATCTCCTCTGCTCGGATGCATGGTCCATTTTGTCCCATGGACTTGACTTCCAAAGCACAAGTTCAGAGGTAAAATTTTGAGAATTTCAAAACAGCCAGAACAGAGCATTAAAGGAAATAGAAGACCCTTTTGAGCACAAGGCTTTGAGCAAGCGCCCAGGCCGCATGCCTGGAAAGCCAGCCTGGGACTCTCAACCATGTTTAATGGACAAGCCATTCACCCTGGGATCTGGGACTCCCTGGGGTGCCCAGGAGCCCAACACTTCAATGCGAGAAAATCCCACACCTCATAGCATACAACTGCATTTTAAAAATCCATGTTTCTTCCAGATGTTGATCATTTCAAATGAGCTAAATATATTTGGGTAAATTTGCACAAATAAAGAAATAGCTCAGGATGAAGGGGCATAGCCATTATCAATGCCATGCCCTCTTTCCCCTACCAGATGGTAAGATAGTATCTTATGCCATTTTATTTTCAAGAGAATACATAGTACTTGATTGAAAACAGGTGCCTAATAATTGCAGAATGACTAAATGAAACACTCAGAGTCACTCTTCTTGGCAAAACAACATTCCTTCCAATAGACAGCTCATTTTTAAACAATTAACTAGCAGTACTTGAGAAAATTTATATAGTGTTGTTTGGTTTTATTAAATCTGTGAAGCTTAGGTTTCTTTTTTTTTTGAAACAGAGTCACACTCTGTCACCCTAAATAAAGTGCTGTGGTGTCATCATAGCTCCCAGCAACCTCAAATTCTTAGGTTCAAGTGATCCCCTGGCCTCAGCCTCCCAAGTAGCTGGGACTCAGGAGTTTACCATCACAACTCCTGGCTAGTTTTTCTATTTTTAGTAGAGACAGGGTCTCACACTTGCTCAAGTATGAGAATTTGAACTCCTGAGCTCAAGTAATCCACCTCCTTGGCTCCACAGAGTGGTAAGATTACAGGAGTGCCTATCTCATCTGAGTCTCAAAATATGTTTCCAATGTAAGTTGTTTTAACCCCACTTGGCATAGGGATCCCTAAGAAGAAAAATGCCCATCCTAATATGTAGGACACAGGACAAGTTTCAAACCCAGTTCTTTTGATTCTAGGACAAAAGACATTTTTGGCCAATGAAATAATAAAAGTAACAAAGTCATCTGGAAAAAACAAAATAAGTGGGATTCCTCATAGAATGTAAATCAATGAGTCCTTTTGGCCAGAGCCCCATAAACCATTCAAAATCCCAGTGAAGAAGCAAATGGGCCCTCAGTCATCACTGAGCTCAGCTCCGGAGTCAGGATGACAGGACCACCCATAAGGTGGTCAGTCCCATATCTTATTTAATTGAGGTGCATTTTTTTTACATGCAAGAAATAAAACACAATTAGAATTGACAAAAGAAGGCTAAGGAAGCTTTCAGACTATACATCCAATAAATGCAGGCTCCCCTTGTTTATCAACCCAAGGCAATTGGAAATTGTTAGTAAATCCCACCTGTGTTGCTTTATTGAAGCTGATTTATTTAGACAGAGGCCTCAGGACACCAGGTTGAGATCCTTTGCAGTCCAAGGTCATGTATGATGTTGAGTGACGAAGGCACTAACAGCAGTTTGACCTATAAGGAGTGCCAGGACATGGCTCCCCCAGACTCTTCCCTGCAGGACACGGGCCTCAGACTTCAAGGGGAGACCCAGTGTCTGCCTTCCTCTCTCATCAGGGGCTTCCTTCACCCAACAAGCCTTCAGGCATTAATCACTAGCAAAACACCCAGTCAAGTTCTGGAGATACAAACTTCTCCAGGAGTTCAGAGCCTAGCAGGGGGAAAATCAGGGACAGGAAACTGCCTATGGGAAGCAGGCCAAGGGCCATAGATGCTGGGAGAGCTCAGGGCAGAGAAGGCTCCTGGGTAGTGTAGGGCTCCTATGCACCCTTCCACCTCCATGTTTTAAATCCTTGTCTCACAGAGAGGTCATACTGGCAGGGACACCTGAGAAGGAACAGGGGGGAACAGGCCAGCTACTGGCCTCAAGAGACTCCTGTCCAGTCCCTGTCCCTGGCTCTTGCTCCACACAGAGATCTCAACCTGAAACCCAGACTTCTGATATCAGGTTATGGCTCCCAAACAGCCCTCCTGACTCCAGGTACAGCCAGCCAAAATCAGCAGAGCAAAGAGCATTACTGATCCCGCTCCCCTGGGGCACTAGAGAACCTGCCCTCTACTTGTCCCTCTGCCTATGATGCTGTCTCAAGCAGCCATCCCTCAGGAATGATGGTCTTTGCCATGAAAGTGCCCACAGAGAGGCAGCTTAGGAGTGTGAGAGGCTGACGGGGGTTCGGGTTCCATAATGTGTGCGGCCATCCCTGAGTCTCTCTACAACCATAAAATAGGGACACTGGTTTGGTGTTTCCAGAGCACGATGGCTACAGAGAGCAGAACGCCACTTGATTCACTCAAACAGACGGGAGACAACATGAGAAGGGGGTGAGGCAGGGACCAGGAAACAGAGCAGGTGCAGCAGGAGAACAGCACAGCTGACAAGCTGAGGGCTGGTGTGGAGAATGGAAGTCTGTGTTTCCCTCCAGTTCCCCCAGCAGCCAGGCGGGCACACTGCTCACTGCTTTCTCCCTCTCTGGGGTCTCCTGGTCTCTGCTTCTCTCCTCTTCATCTCTCTTCCCCAGAGAATAGCTGGTACATGGGCCACCAGTGGCATCTCTCAATATGTGTCAACCCCTCACAGGCCAAGCCCATAGAGCTACCCAGTTCAGCCTCTCTGGGTCAAGAGTCCAAGAAAATCTTCCAAGAGGAAAAACAAAACTAAACCTCCCTTTGGGTAAAGTGTCCACCTTGGCCCTACCAGCTGTGGCCAGAGCAGCATGGTGGCCATGTGTCCCAAAGGCCACCCATTCAGCTCTGTGGGGAGGTCAGCTCAGGCGCCCTAAGAGTGGGTGGCCATGTCTGACACAGCTGGTAGAGACACACATATGCATAAGTTTGGTGCAGGGTCCTAGTCCACGGTGGCTGAAATGCCTCTAGGGCTGAGCGCTGTAACTAAGGCTGCCCACCCTCAAACTCTGCCTTTGCACTCCAGCGAGCTGTTCATGGCTCTGCCCCTCTGAGTGGCCAAGGATAATGAGAGCACAGGCCCACCACTGCAAAGGAAGGTCACCCACTTTCCCGTCTGTGATCTTCCCTCTCATTCCATTTTACAACTAAAAGAACTGAAGCCAGCTGACCTATCCAAAGGCACTGAGCCAGTAAGACAGTGACCTTAGATTTGAACTAAGACCATCTCAAGCCAAACTTAGGTCATTTCCAGGTACATCACAGCTTCCTCTGGGCCCATTCCTATAGCCCTGACCTATTACCAGAGCACTTTTCAAACCCATGACCTCCCTGGAGCCCTGCAACCTCGAGAGTCTGCACACAGCAGTCCTACCTTACAGATGAGCAGACTGAGCCCCAAGAGGCAACCTAATGTGCCCAAGGTCACAGCAGCTGTGAAGTGGCAGCACCAGGCTTCCAGCTCATGTCTGGCAGACTCCAAAGGCCTTTTTGCTTGTTAACATCACACCAGCCCACAGAGACACCTTAGAACCACTAAATTGTAGATTATTTCTGTGGGCTGAGAAATCAATGACCCACCTTTCCACAGCTCCATTAACTCCCACATCACTGGGGGTCCTGAAGACCTGGTGGTATTGGGGTGAGATTAATTGTGATTGTGTGCCCCATGCTTTACAGTATATGAAGTGCCTTCTCATATATCTTAGAACTCATAATCATTGCTTCTCTCTGATTTACAAATGCCCTAGCAACGTGTGGTGTGAGGTGCTCACACCCCTGTAAGGGAAAAAGCTGTAGCGTTTGTTCCCACCTATCTCTGGCAGGCAATGTGCATACAAAGGCTGGTTATATTTCATCCTCCTGACAACCAGAGAAGGCCTATAGTCTTAATTCCATTTTGTGGATGAAAAAACTGAGGCTCAAACAGGAGAAGGGACCTGTAGAATGGGGTGGCTAGCCAAGTAGGAGGGAATAGTTTATGCAAAAATCAAACAATGCTTAGGACACCCGTCCTCCATTATTCTCTCCTACCACCACTAAAATATGCTCATTTAGCAGAAAAGGGGGACCTGTCAAGCAAAAATGTCCCCAGCATCTAAGGAAGACACACCTTTCTGTAAGGCAATGGCCATGCTTGCCACTGGGAGGATTTTGTCCTTTTGTTTACTCTAGAACTTAAGGAGAAGAGAAGGACCCACCACAGCTTGGGAGAACAAGCAGGGAGGTAATCTCAGCAGTGTCAAAAGAAAACCAGTTACTGGCTACAGTGAATCCTGAGAAGGAGCAATAGAGAGTCACCAAGGCCAGCCCATCTCAAATAAGCATAAGAATCCATTTGAGTGTTGCAGTCAGGCCACTCTCTCCCATACTAAAATCTTCCTCTGTCCTCAGTCTGCCACCAGGCACTTCGCTGCTGAGCTTGCTGGGCTGTAAGAAGTCACCAGTGTGGCAGTTCCATCCCTAGAAACATAGCCCTGTTTGATCTTGAGAACTTTTCTCACTCACTAGAAAGAAAGAGGGAAGTGAAGGACACACAGGGCCACCCAGGCAGGCTGGGGAGACAGGCCCCTGGTCGGTGGAGAGAGGGCACGCACGCTAGTGGAAGGCTTAATACACAAAGCATTGGGTTCCTTCCAAGAGCTGCCACAAGTTAGACTACAAACAAGGCAAGGCAGCAGGGCCCCAGCTGGAGCAGAGGAGCGGGGACAGGCAGCCCCTGGCTCTCAAGAGAGGCCTTGCACCCCAGAGGGGCTCAGGAAGTCCCTGGGGAGCAAGGTGGTATGTGAGCTTTGTCTGGGAGGATGAGAAGCATAAACAGGTCTCCACTGCAGAGCAGAATCCATGGCTACAATCACACAAAACCAATATCTACACCACAGACCAAGGCTTCACAAAGCGCGTTCCTCAGACGTGACGAAGCTGATGCTCCATCAATCAAGAGAGGTAAATGCTGGATTGAAAAAAGTAAACTCATTTCTAGGCTGCAGGACTCAGGGCCTTTACTATGTGAATTTCAGAAAATGCAGGGTTTCCCAGACTTACTCAGCCACTGACTCCTCGCTGCTGATAGTGACGCTCCTTTCTGAGACACACCATGGGTAAGGGGAGTGGAGGGCTGAGGCCCCATGCTGGATGGCACTGCCCAGGCAAGGAGTCCACAAAGACTGCTCAGATGAAGCTGTGACACCTCTTCTCTAGGGGTTTGAGCCAACCTTGGTGGTTTTGAGAGAAAAAATGGAGAGAAAGTCCCACGATGGGTCTGACGCAGGTACACGCCCTACTCAGTCCCTCACACCCTCTGCCTCCCAGGGGGCAAATGGAGCACACACTGCCCCACCCACCCCACCCTCATGCCCACCCCCAGTTTGCATGCAGCTCTGGTCACCACCTCCGTGCATGTTGCCAGTGCCCCCCACAAGTACACGCAGTGGGGTCTCCATACTCTTCCACCTCGGGGATCTCTCCACAGCCCAAGATGACTGCTTTGCCCACGAGCAGGTACAGCCAAAGCCTGAGAGGTAGCATCATTAATGGAGGTCATGAACCAGACGTCGGGAGTCCCAGCCTCCCACCCTTTGAGGGAACATCCCGAGGCATGTTCTGCCAGCTTCGCTGGGGTCCCCAGGGAGATGGAACGCCAGCTGCCCACAGCATGACCAGCTGGGCAGTGCCCCTCTTCTGGCTCTATCCCTTCTCTACCTCCTTGCCTAATCTGCCCTTCTGGCTCCGGGCGTTCCCCCTCTCCGCAGCAGAGTCCTGGTCCCAGTCTCTGATTTCAGGAGAACCTAAACTAGACAGTGAGTGCCTTACAGCCTGAAAGCCCAGGGAAGCGGCCTGGTCTGCACTGTGGCCCCAGCCTGAGAGGTGGTGAGCTGGGTCACTAGAAACACAGAAGACAAAGACACAAGGCCCATCATCAGCCTCTTGTGAACAGGAACCACGGGTAGGGAGGCTGGGACAAGGGTTCCACAATGTCTGTTCATTCCTATGAGCTGTGTGGCAGTACACTGTCTGAGGACAAGAATGCTGTGTTCTTTCTCCTGTGTGTCCATGGTCAGTGCCAGGGTCTAGAACCTACCCAGGAGGCTGAAGAAAGCCTGTACGGTGATAGGGAACCAAGAGCACTGGGCTGCACCCAAGAACCCAAGTCAGGTCCTCATAGCCAGCCTGGACCTGGAGGGATGTCTGGCCACAGTGGGAACCCAGCAATGTAGAGGAGGAGCCAAGTCCCCAGCTGAGTAGCAAAGCCAAGCATCCCATATGCAGTCATTCCTGGGGCAGCAGGAGCAGCCCAGGTGAAGGGTCAGAGCGCTGCTGGGAATGGGAGGGGCAAGGCAGGCTGGAAGCAGGATTACACGCCACAGCACCCCATGTTAAATGCAGCCTCTAGGCTTCCAGGAGGAGCGCAGGGTGAGGAGTCCCACCAGAGCCACTTAGGCACTGCCTGGGGATGAAAACAGACACAGGCCACAAATAAGCAACTCCCAAAAGAACAAACGTATACAAGTTCAAAAACTCTCCAGCTTCCCCCATCAATCAAATAAATGTAAAATAAAGCAATACTGTTCTCTTTTTTTCCTTGCCAACTTAGCAAATTTATTTAGGAAAAAAAATGATTATTTATTGGATTGACCAAGGAGCAGAAAAATCAGGGTCCCCAAAACTGTGGATTGAAGCACAATTTGGTCCTCCCTTTCTGGAGGTTATTTTAACAATATATACCAACAGACCAAAAAGGTATATGCCCGTCTCAAATAATGTACCCTAAGGAACTGGCAAAATAGAAAAGAAAAACGTTCACTGCAGTGTTACTAAACAGTAAAATAGCCAAAAGTTCAAATAACCAGAAATCAGATATAAGTAATTCATAGTATAGCCATACAAAAAAGGATATTTCAAAGAAAGAAAGGTTCAGATGACTCATGATTTAGAAAGCTTTATGATGTATAGTTCAGAGAAGGGCAGAAATAAACAACTGTTACAGATCGATTCATTTTAAAAACAAAACAAACACGAAATGCATCACTTCTCTTGAAAGGCTTGTCCCCTGTGGTCTAGGATCAGAGCTATGCCCTACTTAGAGGGACAAACTCAGGGGCCCCCCTCTGAGATCTGAGAATGACCTTCACCATCCAATGTCACCCACTGGCCCTGCATGTGCAGTGTTGGCTTCAGTTCCTATTCACGTGCTAGCTGGTGAGTGAGCCTTGGTTTCCTCATCTGCAAAATGGGGTGACAGGCAACACTATCTGCTTCATGGAAGACATTCTGAAAGCTGCAGCAACCCCTGGCCGCATCGCTTGAATTGTCATCCTTGAGGGTCTATTAGTTCCTCCTGCCCTGTCTCAGTCAAAAGTCTAACCAAATCACTCAGAGGGCAAAAGCAATGGATGGAGTGCTCTCTGAACCCAGACAGGCTTGGAGACAGTCCCACATTGTAGCAGGTGCTCCATGCCAATGAGTCACATTCATAGATTGTCCAGACCTGGGAGAATCTCATGTGGTCCACCCTTCCCACACCTGACAGCTTACCTTTCAATCATCACTCCAACAGCAGCCAAGTGACCAAGCTATTTGTACACATATCTGTAAAACAATCCAAATATTCACCCATATGAAATGAATAAAACTGTACTTTAATTCACACAATAAAGGTACTTCATACAATGGAACACTACTCAACATTAAAAGGAACAGCCCACTGATACATGGGGCAATGTGGGTAAATTTCACAGGCATTGTGCTTAGTGTAAACAGCAAGATGTAAAAATAAACATGTGTGATTCTGCCTCTGTGAAATTCTAGAAGGGGGAAAACTAATCTCTGATGGAACAAAACAATAGTAGTTGCCTCTGGCTGGGACTGGAAGGGAGGGTGTAGATCAATAAAGGACACAATTTTATGGGGTGTGGCACTGCTCCATGTCTCAGAGTGTTGTCTGAAGGAATGTACACATTTGTCAAAACTCATCCATCTGCATCCTTAAGATCTTGAGGAACTTATGTACACAAGTGTACCTCAATAAAAAAAATAAATAACATTGGCAAGGGCACATGGTGAGTAGCCTGCAAATACGTTACTGTCACTGGGATGAGTGCTCTGACTCCATAGACTGGCAAGGCTGATCAGCGTCTGGTGGGCCCTTGGAAATCTCTAACCACTCTCTAGCCACAGCCTCTTCTGAGAGGTGGGCAAAGCCTAGCGACCCTTTTCAGAAATAATCTTTGCCTGCATAAAATAAAATAAAATATATATGATGACAAAGAAAACCAATTATTTTGAAAGTTATCAAATATTAAAACCAGATTTGTGACCTAGAAACACATGTGCTTCTTTATTAATGCATTAAATAACAAGCCCTACTAACGGGTCTAATAACTATCATAATTTCAAAGTAGAGAGGAATGGAAATGGCATTTAGAAATTTCTGCAACGACTACAATGGAAAAGGAAAACATCTGGGATTCCTACTGGTAACCAAGTTCCAGGCATTGTACGTATTATGGAACTCCCCCGCCAACCAGTCAGGGCCTTGAAATAAGCCCCTACCCAGAATCCTCCTGTGAACAAACCAATGGGCTCCATTTCAGTTAGGAGTTAAAGAAAACAAAGGTACAATTTCATTTTCTCAACCACTTTCATGGACTTGTTCACACACATTTTGCCTCCCGGTTGGAGCCCCTGCCCTGGTCCAACTCTGTCTACCCGCAAAGGGGGAGACGGAGGCCAAGGGAGAGCTGTTATTCCAAAGCTATACACAACTTGAACTCAGACCTTCCTGTCTTGCCCCCCCACCCCTACCCCCGACCCCAGGTCAGCCCTCTGTCCTTCAGAGATAAAATACATAAAGCATTTAGGACAGAGCCCGGCATGGAGGAGCCTTGCCTTAAGATGTGGATGACTGTGATTCCAAATGCTGAGGCAGGCAGAGGCAAGGGTGCATGTTTATGTGTGTGTGTGTGTGCGCGCGCGCGCGCACGTGTGCACACACACACACACAGTGCTGAGACGGGCACAGGCAGGGGTGCATGTTTATGTGTGTGTGTGCAAAATTTGGGGAATGTGTGTGTGTGCACACACAGACAGTGCTGGGACAGGCACAGGCAGAGGTGTGTGTTTATGTGCACACACACACATTCCCCAAGTCCTGGGGCAAGCAAAGTCAGGGATGCCTGCTCATGCTCACACGCACACATATACTCCCCAAGTGTTTGCGTTAGGGTTAGAGGCAAGGATGCACACTTATACCAACACAGGAACATACGCAAACACAGTTACCAAGTGCTGGGGAAAAGCAGAGGCAAGGATGCATACTCAAGCCTTCTGCCCATACACACACTCACTCCCCAATGCTGGGGAGAGCAGAGGCAAGGATGCATGCTCATGCCTTCCCCCCTCCCCCGTACACACACACACACTCCCCAAGTGCTGGAGCAAGCAGAAGCAGGGACACACGCTTATGCCCACATGTGCCCTGCCTGATTCAACAGGGCAGGGCTTGGCTGCAGAGCATCCCTGGACTTTTCAGCCCCTGCTGGATCCTGGCCCAGAATGTGGGAGATACTCCTAGCAGCGGTCAGCAGGCCCGAGTCCACCCCAGGCTGGCAATGAGCAGGCGCCCACTGTGCACCGGGCCTCTGCCCACATTAACTCCCTGCTGGGATAATTCTTCTCCAGGCCTTTTTTTCCGGCCACCAAGTGGGCTTGCCACCACACTGCTGTTTTTCATCTTGTTAATTGAGTCATTTATTTCGTTAAAAGGTGAAACTTTATCAGGGTTTATGTGCCAAGTGTGAGAAGGTGTATTTAATGATACATCAAATGGCCGGCTTCGGGTGCCCCTTTATTTAGATACGGTGCAGCTAGGGGGCTGGGAGTGGGGGGCAGGATGGAGCCTGTGCAATTAAATTATGCTGATTAAAAGAAATAGCCACGTGTTTGTTCCGGGGCAATGCTGGTGTCAAGGTGTGCACAGCAATGTGTCCCTCTATCCAGAAACACTCTCATGCTCGGGGGCTCAAGGACAGGTCCTGTTCATTTCTGTCCCCACCCCATCCTGGTGGCTCTGCCCACACTGTCGCAGGTCCTCAGATGTGAAGATCTGAACCCCTTGCCTCCCCCTTTGTCAGGTCCCATTGACTCCCACCTCCCTATGTCCCAGGCTTCTCAGGAGAGGGGAAAAGAGATCAGGTGACCCTTGAGCATGGACCCTTCTGTGGGCCCGTCCCCTCCTGTGGACCTGCCCCCTGTCCTCCCTACCATGTCACACCCCAGTCCAGCCTGGGTCTTTCTTACCCCAGCTCTGAAGCACCAGAGCTCAGTCTTTCTCCTGCCAATACCTTCAGTGCTTTCCCCTTTTATCCTTTCAGACAAAGTTCAAGTGCCTTGGGCAAGGGTCCAAAGGCTTCCTGATCTGGCACCAGAGGCGCACCAGAGGCCCTCCAGACCTCCTCCTCCAACCACCCTCCATGCTATCTTAGGAGTCAGCACTTGGAGTAAGCCCCCTACCCAGAATCCTCTCCTCTCCCCCTTCCCCTATCCCACCAGAATCATGCAAGAAACTTTTTTTAACATACCAAAGCCTGTATCCCACACAACGCCAACTGAATCAGAACCTCAGGGTTGGCCCGCAGCGCAGGCCACCAGATGATTCTTTATGCAGCCAGGGTCAAGAACCACAGTTTCCATCCTGCTCACTCTTGCCAGGCATGCACATTCCCTCCTCCAGGAAGCCTTCCTGGCCTCTGTCCCCCACATCCCTCACCACCCAAGGGCGAGTGAGGTGCCTCTTCTGGGCTACCTTGATGAAAGTAGACATAGTAATTTTCATGGGACTCCATGTATAGGAGTGCTCATGAGGGCAGGGAATGTCTGGAATGGCACAGCCCAGAGCCTGACCACAGAGGGTCAGGATATCTGGGGGGAGCCTGTGTGGTGTGGATACCCCCTCACATACACAGCAATGTGCCACTGAGGAAGCTCCCATCACAGAGGCCTAGACTGTGGATCAGGGAGCTCAAGGCTCCCATCCTACCCTAGCAACTGCAGCAAGTGTCCAGGACAGGCACAGGGGGACAGCATGAGGGACAGCACGTAGCTGGAGACTCCTGGCCAGTGAGGGCAGCAGGCAGCCTTCTAGTCCATGGATAGGAGACAACAAAGAGTGGTTGAAAGGGCTGGGACCCTGGAGGTCTACCCAGCCCTGCCACCTGCCAGCTGAGTTACTTTGAGTGACACACTTAACCTCTCTGAGCCTATTTCCTCATCTGTAAAGTGGAGTAGTGGTCCTCTAATTTTGAGGCATTGAGACTTTTCTGTGGACATATGTGAAGCATTAGGCACAGTGTCTGCCTGTTGTAACTTCAGCGGTGACAATGTGCCCATGAATCACCTGTCTTCCTTGCACTGGGCTGGATTTTCCTCTCTTCTTTAGAGTGACCGTAAGAAGTTCAGCCCACTGCAGTCTGCAGGCCATGCCATCAGTATCAGCCCCTTTACCTTTGCATGTCCAGAGATAAGATCCCCATGGGGAGTACAGGTCACCCTGTTCCCCTCATTCATTCTGCCCAGTGGTTTTTCTCAAAACACAATGGAACTGCCAGACTGTGGGCACTCAGTCAGCCAGAAGGCCGGCTCCATCTGATCAGCAGGTCTCTCCCTGATTCCACACCAACACACATTTATTAAGCACCAGGTGTATGTGAGGGCCTGCACAGGGAGCATGCAGTCACCATGCTCAGGACCCTTCTGTGGAGCATGTGAGACCAGACATGCAAAACAGTTCACGTCTTCTGGATTTAGGTGAGGAACTAAAATGATCATGCACTAAGTCTCCTATTCAGAATGAAGAAGCAGTGACGCTGAATCCCAAGAATGCATGGATAGCACTCTTTAGCAAGTCCCTGGCCTTCTTCTAAGACCAGCCATGAGAACAGGCGGGGTCCGTAAACAATGCCCATATGCCCCTGCTTCTTGTCTGTGCACCTTGATGTTCCTGAAACATCATTGAACAGTGAGGCCTTTACCTTCCAGGAGATACTGGAAGCAGTCCTGGTAAAGATCTCAAGCAGAACTGAATATGGGTGACCGCAGCCATACCTGGCCACATGCCATTTGTGCAGATTGTCCATCTTGCCTTGGCCCAAGGGGAGGGGGGGTCTTCATTCATGTAGAAACCACACCTTGGTGATAGAGGGTCCTGGCTGTCCCTCAGATCTCCTCCCTACCTCTCCAACCTGCAACTTGGGATGGAGCCAGCCCAGGATTCCTTGGCCTTGACTTCCTCTTTGGTCCACCAATGGAGGCACCAAAGGAATTGAGGCATGAGGGAGGTGAGGGAGGGGACTGGTCCTCCAGCACCTGCCCTGCTGGGTCACCACCAGTTGGCCGCACTCCAGTTCTGAGAAGGCCAGGGGACCCTTTTCAGAAGTTCTGTGCTCCACAACCCTCAGAGTAGAGCCAGGGACTGTCACTGCTGCTGCTTCCACTGATGCCACCCCAGGGTGCTTTCCACCCATTGTAAGCAGGTCCAGGCTGCTCTTTGTCACACCACTCTCTGCCACTCAGCTTGAATGGACTATTTGTTTCCTGCTACCCTAACTTTCCAAACTAAAGGATTCTGTTGTCCACCCCTTAGCCCTCCTCCCAGGGATAAAAGTCCCTTCCCTCTGCTAGAATCTGCCACTTGTAACCCACAGATCCAGTCTGCGTGCCAGCCCCCGGGGGTGACCAAGAAAGCACAGCTATGACCAAGTTACCCCCATACCTCCTCCCAAGGCCCACATGCACACACATACATCCAGGCACACAGGCTCTGCTTACCCCACTCCAGCCTCCCCTCTGGGACCGTGGCACAGTAGGTCAGAGGGGAATCTGATGCCGAAATAAGAAGGCTGAGAGTCCTGCCTCCACCCGTTATAGACCATGAGACCCAGGGCAAGTTATTTTACCTCTCTGTGCCTCAGTTTCCTCATCTGGAGTAAGCTGTAATTCCTCACTGGATTGTAGTGGCAATAATGACAGTAAGAGACACAGAACACTTAAAACAGCACACAGATGTGAGAAGTTTTATTTGATGATTCTTATCACTATGTCCCTGGGCTACCACACTGCTATTCCCAGGGTGCCCAGGCTCCACCATCCTGGTCTGTAACTGGCTGCTGTTTCCTCTGTCTTCCAAACCAGATTGTGAGTTACTCGAGCAAAAACTGGCTCCCTGCTCCTTTCCTCTCTGCTCCATGCCTGGCCCAACTGAGGGCATGCAGGCCCTCAGTTCACACCTGCTAAAGAAAGAAGGGCAAAGGGAGGGAGAACCTGTCAGCCATTAGCCACATGACCTCAATACCTCTTAAAGACCAAATCCCTGGCTTGGCGCCCATAGCTCAGTGGTTAGGACACCAGCCATATACACTGGGGCTGTTGGGTTCAAACCCAGCCCAGGCCTGCTAAAAAAAATGACAACTGCAACAGAAAAATAGCTGGGTGTTGTGGTGGGCACCTGTAGTCCCAGCTGCTTGGGAGGCTGAGGCAAGAGAATAGCTTAAGCCCAAGAGTTTGAGGTTGCTGGGAGCTGTGACACCACAGCACTCTACTGAGGGCAACATAGTGAGACTCTGTCTCAAAAAATAAATAAATAAATAAAAGACCAAAGCCCTTCATCAACATGGTATGAGGCACTGTCCTCATACCAGCTGGATATGTACCCAGTCCTTGAAAGATGGATTCCACAACTACCCATGGAATTCCAGCTTCTACAGACCTCACCTTTGCCTTCTTGAGGAACTCCACAGGAGTCATGCCCCCTGTCTATCTGCATACATAGAGCAAGCAGGGTGGGCAACCTTGGTTTGCTGAGAATCTATCCGGTAACATTAATTAGATCATAAGTTCCCCCAAGCCACATAGGTATTGTTTGCCACCTATGGTGGAGATATGAAGACAGAAAGGTATAGGGAGAGGGAAGGTGATTTGTGTGGGCCTCACAGCCAGCTGATGGCAGAGCTTGGGCTCAAACCCAGCTAAGACTGGCCTCAGTGCCCACTCTCTCCCCATGGAACATGCTACCTCTGAAATGGTATTAGAAGTATTGGGAGGAGGGGAAAGATCATATAGCCTCTTCTTCCTCTATGCCTTTCTTCTGTTATGGGGATGCCCATCATTGGATTTAGAACACACGTTATTCCAGTATCAACTCATCTTGAGGTCCTTATCTTAATTACCTCTGCAAAGACCCTTATCCTAAATAATGTCATATTTTGAGGTTCCAGGTGGACATAGCATTTAAAGGGGGTTCACCATTCAACCCACTACACAAACCTTAATTCTTTTATCCCCACTCTAGGGACTGTGGCATGTTGCCAACAGATATGAAGACAGAACTCATGCATGTGTTGGAAATCTATGCACTTGGGGTAAAACTGAGCTGATGCATCTTGCCCAATGTCACAGCAGGACCTAAAACTCTGGCTTTAGAAAACACTATTTCCAGTATTTCCCAAGATACTTGACATTTGCATAGAAGAGCAACTAAGCTCTTGACAGTGATTTGGAAAGCCTGTCCACCCACAGTACTCCCTCTCCCTAGACTAGGAAGGTCTCAGAATGCTCTTGCTCACCTGATACCACTATTTGTCCTTCAGGGTCAAGGGTAAGTGGCCCTCCAGCAGCCCTCCTGGGGGCTTCCACATCATGCAGCTCACTTGCCCCATTAACATGTACACTTAAACATCCTCATGTTGAGTGGACATAGTCCCACACCTGATCCATCCTACATCCCTAATGTCTAATCCAGGAGGACCTCATTACACTCTTAGGCCACATCAACAACCAATACTTGTTTCTTTGCTATCTGCAACATGATTGACATTCACATGGGAAGGAAAAATAAAAGCTGACATGTGTGGTCAAATTGGTGGGAACCAAAGGCCCTGGTGGGAACCATCTTATCTAAGATCACAAAAGAACTTGGTAATATTGCAAAAAATGTGACCCAGATTAAAGCTCCACTGCCATACTTTAAAGATCTCAAAAAAAATAATACTTAATTTTGTATGGAATCAGAAAAAAAACCTTGAATAGCCAAGATATCACTCAGAAATAAAAACAAACCAGGAGAATCACACTACCAAACCTTAGACTATACGATAAATCAATAGCGATCAAAACAGCATGGTACTGGCACAAAAACAGAAAGTTAGATTTATGTAACACAATAGAGAACCAAGAGATGATCCTAGCTACTTACCATTATTTGATCTTTGAAAAGCCTATTAAAAACATTCAGTGGGGAAAAGATTCCCTATTTAACAAATGATGCTGGGCGAAGTGGCTGGCAAACTGTAGAAGACTGAAACTGAACCCTCACCTTTTACCATTAACTAAGATAGACTCTCACTGGATTAAAGATTTAAACTTAAGACACGAACTATAAAAATACTAGATGAAAGTGCAGGGAAAACACTTGAACAAATCGGCCTGGGAGAATATTTTATGAGGAGGACCCCCTGGGCAACTGAAGCAACACCAAAAATACATTACTGGGACCTGATGAAACTAAAAAGCTTCTGCCTATAGTCCAAGATACTCAGGAGGCTGAGGCAAGAGAATTGCCTAAGCCCAGGAGTTGGAGGTTGGCTGTGAGCTGTGATGCCACAGCACTCTACTGAGGGTGATAAAGTGAGACTCTGTCTCTCTTTAAAAAAAAATAAAATAAAAGCTTCTGCACAGCCAAGAACACAGTAAGTAAAGCAAGCAGACAGCCCTCAGAATGGGAGAAGATTTTTTCAGGTTATGTCTCCAACAAAGGTTTAATAACCAGAATCCACAGAGAACTCAAATGTATAGCAAGAAAAGAACAAGTGATCCCATCTCAGTGTGGGCAAAGAACTTGAAAAGAAACTTCTCTGACGAAAACAGGTGCATGGCCTATGGACATATGAAAAAATGCTCATTCTCCTTAATCATCAGAGAAATGCAAATCAAAACTACTTTGAGATATCATCTAACTCCAGTAAGATCAGCCCACATCACAAAATCCCAAAACCAGAGAAGTTGGTGCAGATGTGGAGAAAAGGGAACACTTCTACACTGCTGGTGGGAATGCAAACTATTACGTTCCTTTTGGAAAGATGTTTAGAGAACACTTAGGGACCTAAAAATAGACCTACCATTCAATCCTACAATTCCTCTACTAGGTATATGTCCAGAAGACCAAAAATCACACTATAACAAAGATATATGTACCAGAATGTTTATTGCAGCCCAAGTCATACTTGGTAAGTCATGGAAGAAGCCCAACTGCCCATTGACCCATGAATGGATTAATACATTATGGTATATGTACACCACGGAATATTATGCAGCCTTAAAGAAATATGGAGACTTTACCTCTTTCGTGTTTACATTGACGGAGCTGGAACATATTCTTCTTAGGAAAGTATCTCAAGAATGGAAGAAAAAGTATCCAATGTACTCAGCCCTACTATGAAACCAATAAACCAATTATAGCCCAAGAATATGGGGAAAGGGAAGTGGGAGGGGAGGGGAGGCTAGGTGGAGGGAGGGTGATTGGTGGGACCACACCTATGGTTCATCTTACAAGGGTACATGTGAAATTCACTAAATATAGAATATAAATATCTTAGCATGCCGTGAAGGCTATGTTAACCTGTTTGATGAAAATATTTCAAATTGTATATAAAACCAGCACATTGTACCCCATGATTGCGTTAATGTACATAGCTATGATTTAATAAAAAGAAAAAGGAGGAGGAGGAATAATGGGCTTAGAAAGGAACTTGGGAAGGAAAAAAGGAATGAGGAATGAGGGAGCTGAGATACCATTTGGGAATAGGGAGCTGGTACCCAACCCAGTGCTGCATCACAGGGCCAAGAGGCCCCAAGAGTCCTCACCTGGAACCTGGAGATGAGCTTGGTAGGTGATCCTCCAGGGCAAGGGCAGGGAGGTTCCAGGGAGCTTAAAAGATACGTGCCTCAGGCTCCTGCCCAGGAGGGCCAGGTCCTGGAGTGCCCAGAACCTCCTGCATCCAGTAGGTTCTGGGCACTGTACCAGGGAATTAGCTGTCATCACGCCTGGGCAATACAACCTACACGATTTAGCTCTACTCTACACTGATGGTAGAAGAAAGGGGCATAGTAGGAAGAGTGCATGTGGTCCCTGGACATAGCTACTCCCCCGTAGCTGAGGCCTCCTCTGGGAGCCCCACCACGCATCTGTAAAACATCTCTAATAGCACTATACAGGGTTGCCTAAAATAGTCTTCCTCCCTAAATGATAGTTATCTTGTGTTCGTTATCATGATACTACAATTTACTTTATGTCATCATACATAGTGTGAGTAATATAACAAGAAGATCAATGCCCACTTCTCAGGGCAGCCATTCCTCAGACATGGATGAGGCGGGAGCAGGGTAGCTCCCTCTGTGTCCAGCTTTCTCCACACCAGTACCCCTTCCTATCTCAAACAGGACCCAGAAAGCCAGAGCTTGTAAGTGAGCCCAGTGGTGGATGTTGCTGTGAGAATCTGGGAAAATCAGAGAGAGGCAAGAGGACAGAGCTGTCTTAGAATCACTCATAACAAACATCTGTTTAGACTCTGAGGGCAAAAAGATTAATGTGAAAACCCCATTCCGAAAAGCGAGTTGCTACCCATCAGCAGTATCTTCCAGATCGGATATTAATTCTAGGTTTGGAGGGAAAGAAAGCAGTGTGCCAATTCAGGAATCACAGCTACGAGAGAGAGACAAAACTCTCTCATCATTACACAGCCAAGCCAAATTTATGGCTCATTTTTCTGGCTGGAGCATCTGAGAGAAGCAGAGCCCGGCCAGAGTGGCCTGACCTGGAACTAACCAGCCTTGCCGGATAAAGGGGAAGGTGGGGGCGGACGTGACATGTGCTTCATGGCTCTGAAAAGGGGCCGCTACAGGGGCAGCCAGGGGCCCTACAGAGGAAGGCCTTTGGCCGAGGTTGCTAAAAGAACTTCAATTGAAAGAAAAATGTCCTTATCTACCTAACTATTCTTTGGGACCAGGCAGAGAAATTGACAATGTTGATTCATTCAGCTCAGCAGTATTCAGGTCAAAATCAATCTTGTCAAAAATCCATCACCCACACTCAATAAGTAAGAGCAGGGATACGAACTCCAGAGGAATCAATCACACCCCAACAGGGAGCTGCCAAAAACAGATCCATCATGGCTCTGACGGGGGCTTCCATCACTCAATGTGCTATTTCCTGAATGCACCCTGGGACCCCACCCAAGGTCATGGGCACCAGCCCCAGCCTCAAACAGCAGCCAGAATGAAGATGGCCCAAGAGCAGGTGATCAGTCTACTGGTTAACTCCCTGCAGCCCGGAGAAGTTTCTAAAGCCTTGGTGTGATTTACACGTTCTTACTTTTCCTGCGATCAGCACTCAGCTGGCTGGCACCATCCTG
Source organism: Galagoides demidoff (assembly GCA_963574575.1). NCBI lineage: Eukaryota > Metazoa > Chordata > Mammalia > Primates > Galagidae > Galagoides > Galagoides demidoff. The sequence continues at coordinate 32,030 of CAUYQV010103400.1, read as the reverse complement.
CAAAAGCCATTTTATCTATTCCTGACTTCGAGAATCCACTTAACTCTCCTGCTGTCCCCAAATCACTGTGGCTACCTCACATCTGTAGAAAGGAGAAATAATAGCATCTTAGCAGCTCGTCCAATGGACCAAGCTCAGGCTGCTTCATTCCCCTGCTGGAAAAGCAGGCTGGATTCTGCAGAGCTTCCCAGAGTTAAAGATCCACAAGGTGCAGAAGCTGAGACTCACCATTCTCTTTGTCCACTGGCCTGAAGCTGGCATCTGCCAGCATTGGCCTTATAGGAACCCTGACTCTCCCACATTCAAAGGAAGCATGTGAGTGGGGCCACAAAAAGTTTTCTGCTAGCTCAGAGATAATGAGGTCTGCGTCCCATCTTCACCAGCTGTGTGAGTGTGAGCCAGCTATTAATCTTCCACACGCCCCTCTTTCTCATGTGAAAAGTGGAAATAATAATGGTGCATACTTCTTGGGATTGTTGAAGACTCGATGAACATCTACATGCGGAGAAGTGGCATACAGACAGTGCTCAGCAGGTGAAACTCACTAGGCAAAGGTCCCTCCTGGCACTGGGTCTTTGTTTCAATTCTCATCTTCCTACCACAAACAACTCCTAAAAAGTGTTCATTCATTCACTTGCTCACTCAGCATTGACTGTCCCAGACCCCTATCCAAAATGGTGGAGGGACACTGTAGGCGTGGAGGTGGGAAGGAACAGACAACCTATAATCAAACAAAGTAACTGCAGATAATAATAAATGGCCCACAGATAATTATTGAAACAAGGAAATGAACAAGAGAGTGACTGAGATGTCATAGTGGAATATTTAGATTTTATTTAGCAAAGGCCACTCTTTGAGAATGGAAGACATTTGAGTGGAACACCAAACGTCAGGAGTCAGCCACGTAATGATCTGGAGGAAGGATGCTCCAGGCAGTGAGAATGTCAGAGGTGTAAGGGGGGTGCAGGGCGTGGCAGGTGAGCAGATCGGCCAGGATTGAGGAGGCCACACCAGGACACTGGACCCTCTGTCCTAATGCAGTGGGAAGCCACTGAAAGCAACACTGCTGCTGAGGTGTGTTTTAGAAAGTTCAAGCAAAGTGCTATTTGGAGAATGGATTGAAGGAGGGAATGAGTGGAAGAAGGTGAATTAGGAGGCTTTGATAGAGCTCAGGGAGGATGGTGGTAGTTTTGGGTAAAACGGTAGCAGGAGGTATGAAGAGTAGGTACCAGGGCATAGGGAGGGATCCGGACGATAGCACTTGCTAATAAATTAGATGTAGAAGATGAGAGCAAAGAGGAAATCCAGGATTTTTGCAGTTTCTGTCTTGAGCCACTGGGAAGATGGGATGCTGATCATTGCTGAGAAGACTGGGGGGAGCAGGGTGGGGTGGGACAGTGCAATGAAGAGCTCGGGTGAGTGAAAATGCGTATCAGACATCCACATGGAGATGTCAAGTGCAAGCAGACTTGGGAGTCACCGGTTAATGGACGCATTTAGAGACATAGGACGCAAGATGAGCAGAATGTACTTAGAGGAAGAGGGAGGGGAGGATGGAGCCCCCTGCAAGCTCCCTGGAGGGAAGTCTGATCCAGAGCCCCCCACCCTGCCAGAACAGATTCACATAGTAAGATGCAGGGATGGGGATTTGAGTCAAGGGGTTCTCGGGAGAATAACACATGGAAGAGATGGGTGACACCCTTAGAACACATGTGGGGGTGCAAGCTGTGCTGGGATCTGGCCCCATCCTAGTGAAAGGCACAATTCCCTCGTATGCAGACTCTGCTTGCTGGGTATTTCTGGGGGGAGGTGGCATCCAGCCCCTTATGCCCCCAATGTATAAATACTACGGAGTGGGGTAGGAGGGGAAATAGGAAGGGGATTGTGAATTTTCGCTCTGAGTGCAAAGCAGCTTTATGGGTTTCCCTAGGCTTCTGCAGCCCACAGAGCACATACACATCAATGCCCAAAGGCCTGTTGATTTCTAGAGCTGCAAGGTCTCAGCCCCCTGAACCCTGGTTATTTTGGGGAGCCCCCGGGCCCTCATCTGCTCACAGTCTCTTCACATCCTGTCTGTCACAGCCCCCATGAGCCCACAGGGAGCAGCTCCCTCCTTCCAGTGCCTTCCATTCCCCCCTGCAGGGCACCATGTTCCCAAAGGTTGAGAGGCACCACCTTACACTGGGGTCTACCTGCAAACAAGAGGGTCCACCCTTTCCCTTTTCCATGTGCTACTGTCTCCAGGGGAGGAAACTGCCCACCATCCAGCAGCTCAACACACCCAGCCACACCCTGATTCCCTTCTGCGGTCTGTCAGTCGCTGAGTAACCCCAGGAGGCTGGTCACATTTACCTTTATGTCCCCAGCACCTTGAAAGGCACTACTGTGGTGTGAGGTATGGCCCAGGTGTGGGGCAGGATTAATTAATGGCTGACCACATGAATGGACAAACAGCTGGCAGTGTATGCAAGAAGAGGGGACCACTGGAGGTGGTTTCCGGAGGGTGGAGGGTGTGGAAGTCCTTGCCTAAGGAAGGACAAACACAGGGATGAGGGAAGGGTCCTGCAGGAGTGCCCCCTGCAGGAAACAGGGGTCCTGGGCAGGACATGGGGCTGAGGGGCTGACCCTCTCCCATCTTCTGCACACACCTGCTTCTGGTGAGAGAACCAGCAGAGGGAACTGTGAGGAAATAGGTAATGGTCTCCTTTTCACAGCTGGGTGGGTTGGGATCATGCCGAGGGAGTCGTTTCTGGGACAGCAAGAAAGCTTCAACTACCCTCTGCCTTTGTAGTTGGTTCATCCAGACAGGTGTCCAGGCAAGTGCAGCCTGGGATCCCAATCCCCAGTGCCCACAGCCCAGACCCTGTCATGCCTGCAGCCTCTGCCTCCCCAGGTACGCTCCCCTCCCAGACTCACTCCTTTGCTCCTGGCACTGAGCTTTCCAAAGTGGTTGCCATAAAAGACACATGTGATATTAATAATGATAGTCACCATTTGTTGGGTGCTTCTGAGTATCTTAATACCAACTTGGTATTAAGTTCCCTTGAAATGAGAATTATTATTCCCATTTCACAGATGAGGGAACTGGAGTTTCAAAAGGTTAATTTTCCCAGGGCTTTACATCTAGTAAGCAATAGAGCCAGGATTTAATCAGCTATCTGACTCCAAATTCCATACTCTAAACCACTTTGCTAAATTGATTCACAGGATAAATGAATCACCATGTATCACATAAAGTAGGTGGGGAGGCAGAGGGGCACTTGACCTACAATCTATTAGGCAACAGGCAATGGGTTGTGAACTCTGCATAAATTCACGTGCTGGGGTCCTACACTGAGACATCCATCTGCTAAAAACAGTCAGATACTGACTGCCACGCCCTTAGGAACTGGATCAATTCTTCTTTGCTCAAAGCAAAATCTCCAATCCAGCAGTGCATAAGAAAGAGATGGACATTCCTCTCCCAGAGGAGACCTGATATCAACTAGAATCTCTCCCACAGAGATGAGAAAAACTGCTGGGGTACAGAATGGAACTGAAAGCCCCAGAAAATCCCCACATGGTTACCAGGTTACCAGGTTCCAAGACGGGCTCTGCAACCACCACCTCCAAAGCAGAACATTTTCCTGTGGCCAGGCTCGCCCATCCCATCCTGGGGCAGTGGCCCCCAAAGTGCCTCTTCAGAACCCGGGCTTGTCTCTCAATCCCTGTGAGGTAACCACATTCAGTCAGGCTCCCCACGGACCTCCTGACCCGATTCCCACCCCGCTTTGTAGAGCCTACTTTGTTCAGGTAATGGGCTGTCATGGCGCTTCACTGTACATCATGCTTGTGATCCTGCCCGGAACTTTCCTTTTAGGCCTGCAGGCTGCCTTTTAGCTGCAGTCACTCTCTGTTCCCTGGAGCACCCCTGGCTTCTCTCCAGAGCAGCTCCGTGGATTATAGTGATCTCTCTGATTCACCTACCCTGGGGATCAGAGCCCATGTGGAGACGGTGGGGCGTGCACCTGCCTTCTGGAATCTGGCATGAGATGACTACAGATAGAGTTCTAAGGAAACCTGAGCCCAGGGAGTGCTGCCAGTCAGCAGGTTGCAGAAAAATCTAACTGTGGCCTAAGCCAATGCTTTTCAAACTGTGACATGCATTGGAATTGCCTGGGGCATCCCTTAGAAATTCAGTTTCTCATTCGGTCAGCCTAGAGTGAGGTCTGTGACTCCAGCAAGCTCCCAGGTAGCGCAACTGCTCCTCATCTAAGACCTTCACTTTGAATAAAGAGAATTTAAACCTCAAAGGCATATGTGGCTTATTTATAAGAAGAAGAGATAGGTGGTCCCAGGATGGGCAAAGCACTCACTGAGGTCTTCACCAGGCTCTGTCCATCTCGGCTTTACCATCCTCATCATCACAAGATGGCTGCCAAAGCGCCACGCATCATATCCTCACAAATCAGAGATCCAACCAAGAAGAAAGAAGTAGGGACAAAAAGGAATCTTTTTTTCCTTTAGCTTCTCTGTTACCAGTAAAATCTTTTTCAGAATTCCCCAGAATTGGTGCCTGTGGCTCAAAGGAGTTGGGCACCGGCCCCATATACTGAAGTTGGCGGGTTCAAACCCAGCCCCAGCCAAGAATTACGAAAAAATAGAATTCCCCAGACATTCACTTATATCTCACTGTCCAGGACAGCTTCTATTGCCCATTCTTGGGCTAAACACTATTTATGGGGATCAGATTCCTATGACTGGCTTAACCCAATAATGATTCACTTCCTGGGATTCCCACCTGAATGAAATTCAGAACTCTGCTACCAAAAAAGGAGAATGGCTAAAATGCAGGCAGCCGAAAGTGGTTGCTCAGAGGGGTACAAACTACCTCATAGCCCACTGTCAGACCTCCCACCCACTTTTCCCTTCTCTCCAGAAAACCCTTCAGGGAAAGGGAGAGAGAATGGGAGAGAGGCTGTCAAAAATTAAAGAAGTAAAAATAAAAGGTTTTAGGGGGCAGCATGGTTCTGAAGAATATGCTCATTAGAAAAAGAAGATGATCCCTGCTCCCTGCCTTATTCACAGAGGTGTCGGGAGGGCCACATATGACCATGCAGATAGCAGCATTTTATAAACAGTGACATGCCCCAGGAATGCAAGCCCTTGTAATGGTGGTAGCAATTAGTATCACTCCTAGTCCTATGGAATCTGGGGAACAATGGGAGGAGAAAGAATGTCCTCTCCGCAGTCTGTCTCCCCAGCCAGATGACCTCTGTGACTGTGGTGGGAAATTCTCTCCCTCTTTGTTGATTGTAAATGCCAGGGATCAGCTGACACTGTTGGCAGGGCTGGGTGGGCTGGCATGAGGCTTCTGCTGTAGGAGAAAGAGGCATTTGTTGTGGAGGACGGACTCCTGTTCCTCAGTGGCAAGAAGTCAAAGAGCCAGGGCTGGAGGGTACATGGGGTGCCCTGTGTCCTCCGCTGAAGGGTTGTGCTCCTCAGACACAGCCTCTGCGGCCCAGTGTCTTCACACATGCTGTTCTCTTCTCAGAGACTCTTCTCCCAGGGCTGCTCGAGTCTGGGGTCTGCCTCCTTCTTGGGTTAAATGCAGGTTGAGCGACCCTGAGAATCTGAAATTTGAAACACTCCAAAATCTGAAGCTTTCTGAGTGTCAACATGATGCTCCAAAGAAAGGCTCATTAGACTATTTCAGATTTTGGATTTTCCGATTTGGGGTGTTCGACTAGTAAGAATATGATGCAGATATTCAAAAATCAATTTCAGAATCCGAAACACCTGTGGTCCCATGATTTCAGAGAAGGGGCACTTGACCTGCATCACCTCTGCAGGGCCCTTCTTGGCTTTTAAACCGAAAGCAGCTCCTCTCTGAGCCTCGTCTCCATCCCTACTTATTACTCTCCCTGACAACAGCAGACTTTTCTCCCTCAGCTTATTCACTATAATTCATAATTATTTGCTGGTTTATTGTCAATTAATCTGAACCTCCACGAGGACAGGGACTGTTTCCACCACTGTGCCACCTTCTCATCCCAGCTTGTGGCACAGAGTACTCACCCCATAATTATTTGTGGAATGAATGGACGCATGCGATTGAAGCTATTTGCAGTCTCCAGAGTGGGAGAGCCAGAGTAAACATTTAAGTGAGGCAAAGAAATTCACATACCTACAAGGCATGAACTTCCCAACTGTGGTGCTGGAGAACCTCTAGAAGGGATAAGGAAAACGGTGTGGCTACATCTGCAATTCTGGATGAGGTGGGGAGGAGGCTGAGAAGGTTAATTTTAGGTGTCAATTGACCTGGATTAAGGGATACCCAGCCAGCTGGTAAAATGTGATTTCTGGATGCCTATGTGAGATTGCTTCTGAAAAAGATGGTACTTGAATCTGTGGACTGAGGAAGGAAGATCCACCCTCACCCACCGTGGGCAGGCACCATCCAATTGGCTGGGATCCAGCTGGAAGAACAAGGCAGAAGAAAGGTGAAGTTTCTCTGTCTCCTCTGGAGCTGGATGTTAGAACTCCAGGTTCTTCAGCCTTTGGACCTTGGGACTGACTTGGCACCAGCAGCCCCTGGGTTCTCAGACCTTCCACATCAGGCTGAGATGTACGGCCATTGGCTGTCCTGGTCCTGAGGCCTTTGGACACTACCAGCTTCCCTGGCTCTCCAGCTTGCCATCCACCCACTGTGGAACTTCTCAACCTCCATAATTGCATGAGCCAATTCCCCTAATAAATTCCCTCTCATCTATCTATATATTTATCCTGTTGACTCTGTCTCTCTGGATAACCCTCCACAGGTGTTCACCCCACCTGCTGGTTAGGCAGCTTCTGGAAGGTACCACTGGTCTAAGAAAGACATACAATCCTGGTATCGCCCCCTCCCACACCCATTTGCACAGCAGTAATAAATTGCCTCCTGGTTTATTCCTCAAATCCCTATGGTTCCAGCTGCTGCTTTCAGAAACCCCATCAGTTTTGGCTGGGCAGGAAGGTGGGAGTAGGACTGAGGGCTGGATCCCGGACTCTGGGTCCCGGTCCACTGGGCCATGTGATGAGTGGGAAATTGAGTGGAAGCTGAAACCATGACCCAGAACAGCAAGCTCATTCCCTGGGTAGATGGGAGCTTGGTGGTGGGGGTGGAGCACGGAGAAGCCCCAATCACTTATACCTGGCTTGAAGTTCACTTCAGCCATCTTAAAAGGGTTCCTGGTGCAGCCTGCCTGGTGCAGAGTGACAGGAGTGAGCACACACTGAACAGAAAACTGAGAGAGACACATCAGGTCACCTCCATCCCATTCATGCTCATCCTGACTGGTGTGCAGGGAAGTCCACCCGGCAGCTTCGTGTGGTCCCACCACAGCAGCGTGATAGCAGTTCAGACCAGTGAGCACAGAACATCAGAGCTGAAGGAAGCTGAAGAAAGAGCACAGTGACCCAGCCTTCCACAAGCCAATGTGTGTGTGTGTTGGGGTACAGGTGCGCAGTCCACACCCAGATAATAAACTAAAGGAACAGACAGGAAGGTGGGTTTGCGTCAGAAAGTGGGCTACGTGACTGTGGGCCACTTTGGGAGAGCCCCACATTGGTTCACTGCTCCATCCATTCATTCCATATATACTGAGCACCCACTTCTTTCCAGGCACAGTGTCAGCCACTAGATTTAAGTGGTGAACACAGTCCCCGCCCTTAGGGAGCTTGTAATCTACAGAAACTAATCATGTGTTTCTGATTCAGAACTGAGGCAACTGTCAGGATGAGATAAGAGGGTTTAACGGATGCAGTCAGAACAGGCTATCTTGAAAATGTGAGAACTGGCCTGCTTGAAGAAAGAGGAGGAGTCAGGCAAAAACGGTCTTGATAGCAGGAGTGCTACGTGCAGAGGTCCTGAGGTGGGAAGGATGCAGGATGAAGGCCAGTGTGCTGGAACAGAGAAGAGGAGAAAGGTGAGTCTGGGTCTCTTTCTTCACGTGGGAGGGTTTAGGGAAAGCAGACACAAGCCACGGGCAGAGCCCTTGCTGTGCCACCCCAACATGAAGGCCAGCTGGGCCCAGCCAGCAACTCACTGGGAACATGGAAAACCCATAGCCTCTGTGTCTCCCTGGATGCACTCAGCATCCTGGACAGGACACAGGGAGGATCCCCTAGAAATGAGCTGTGCTGCTCTTGTTACCCCGTCTCTCCTGGGGGCTGTAAAAAGAGAGGGAAGCCGCACCACTGGCTGGTTCATAACATCGAGGGCCTCTCAGCCTGTTGGTGGCTCCCTCCACCCCAATTTTACTGAGGAGAAAGATGCCATACGTCTTCTCTAGGACATCCTGGCGCAGAAACCAGGAACAAAACAGCTTATTGAGCCAATGTCCCAAGTTTGCCAGGCATTCAGTCATGGTCCGACTCCACGGGGCCTTATAAGCCATGTTATTCAGTTTCCTGTTTCTCTCTTTTTTTCCTCTTTTTTTCTTCCTCCTCCAGCCTACTGCTAGTTTTTAATACACATTTTGTGTTCAAAAGCTGAAGTGCAAGTTACAGGAAAGGACACAAATCATAACTGTTTAGTTATTTTTCCAAAGTTAGCACACCCTAACATGTGAACACCAAAAGGCTTTCTGAATGTTCCTAGCAACACTGTTGCTTGCCCTTAAACTAAGGTGACCAGATTTTAACATTGGTAAAGTGGGACACCAATGACCAGGGGCAGGGGGGGTTTCTTAATTAAAAATTTGGTCTATATGGAGCAACAAAAATTTTCATAGAACACAAAAATAGTATTGTAATTTTTTTTAATTTTGACATAAGTACAATTTACAAATATAATACATTAAAAAATTATGTATGGCATTATTTTATTCTTTGGCATATTTCTCATTTGAGTGAATTTTTTTGGTAGATTACTGTTGTTGTTTAAAAGGTCATGAAATTTTTCACAAGAATTTGTTAAATGATATTTCACACATAAAATGGCTTTCAAAGTCTTAACACTTAATGGTGATTTTTCTGATGTCCACATTTTATTTACCATAGAAAAAAATGTGTTCAGTCACAGCATTAGTTCCTGGTAAGGACAGCACGTATCCCACAATTTTTAGTGCATTATTGTATAGAACAATACAATGGTTTATTTCAAAATGATGAAATATTTCTAACCATTTGTTCTCTATTGTGACTTTTGCTGATTTAACCTTTTCCTTATCAATATATTTTTTTAATGACAATACCTCGTAAGTCCTAAGTGTCACTTTCAAGGCCCATGCTAGACTTTTTGCTGCCACTATAAAATATAAATAATACGAGTACTGTCTGCTAAATTCATGAAATAAATAAATAAATTACTTACATAAATTATCTGAATAGCTGATTTGTTGACATCACTTGTTTAACTAGCACTAGCATGCAGTATGTGTCATCTGAGAGACAGTTACAAAATGTTTTCGTTGTTGCCAATGCCAAAAAACGCCATTATTCATTAAGTCCAAACAATGGTGGTTGAATTCTAACAATTGATCAACAATGCGAACTTTGATAAGCAGTTCTCGATAATCAGTTCTCAACAATTATTTGTTATTATTAAAGTTTAACATTATAAAATTAACAAAAGTAATATAAAACTCACATCCTGGTGAAATAGCCACATGGCAGCCGAAAAGCGTATATTCCCTTCCCATTCTCCTGCCGTTCCCTAGCTTGTCATGCATTCTTTCCAAAAATCAGGACTTTTTAAAAATGCTGTGGGACACAGGACAAATTGTTAAAAATCGGGACTGTCCCACCAAAAGCAGGATGTCACCTTACCTTAAACTGAGAGACAAACAATCCATCAGCAGCAGAGTGAATGAATAAAATGTGGCATATCTGTACAATGTAGTACTACTTAACAAAAAAGAAATGAGAGGGTGGTGCCTGGGGCTCAGTGAGTAGGGCACCAGCCCCGTGTACTGAGGGTGGTGGGTTCAAACCCAGTCCTGGCCGAGCTGCAACCAAAAAATAGCTGGGTGTTGGGGCAGGCACCTGTAGTCCCAGCTACTCAGGAGGCTGAGGCAAGAGAATTGCTTAAGCCCAAGAGTTGGAGGTTGCTGTGAGCTGTGTGACACCATGGCACTCTACCAAGGGCAACAAAGTGAGACTCTGTCTCTACAAAAAAACAACAACAACAACAACAAAAAAGAAATGAGTCAACCCCAGCTCCACGCAGCAAAGTTGATGGACCTTGAAAACACTGAGAGAAGTAAAATAAGCCAGACACAAAAGGACAAATAGAGTATGATTCCACCTATATGAAATATCTAGAACCGATATTGTCATGGGCACAGAAAGTAGTTACTATCCTTGGCAGTAAACAGATTAAGTGGCTGGGCAGCAAAGGAAGGAGAATTATTGCTTAATGGGTACAAAGTTTCTATTTGGAGTGATGAAAATTCTTTGGAAAGAGATAGTTGCTAGGAACATTCTTATACATATGCACTATTTTATTTTATTTTTCATTTTGTGGCTGTATACTTAGAATTGAAGTTTCTGGGTCAGAAATTTCTGGGTATGCATAGATGTAGCTACGTTGGATTCTGCCAAAAAGTTTACCAAAGTGCTTGTAATCAATTTAAACTCCCCTATGATTGCATTTGATTGCTTCTTATTTATGCTAACCCAACACTTGGGTTAAACAAATATTTTTAGTTAAGGCCAGGAGCGGTGGCTCATGCCTGTAATTCCAGCGCTTGGGAGGCCGAGGCAGGTGCATTGCCCTGAGCTCAAGGGATTGAGACCAACCTGAGCAAGAGTGAGACTCCGTCTCAAATAGCCGGGTGTTGTGACAGGTACCTATAGTCCCAGCTACTTGGGAGGCTGAGGCAAGAGGATCAATTAAGCCCAAGAGTTTGAGATTTCTGTGAGCTATGATGCCACAGCACTTTACTAAGGGTGGCAAAGTGAGACTCTGTCTCAAATATATATATATATATAGTTAAGCTTGTATATGTATTAATATTATTTCATGGTTTTAATTTGTGTATCTATCAACCAATGGCTAAACACATTTTCATACGTTTTTAAGCCATTTGGATATTTTATTTTGTGACGTACATATTCAAGCTTTTGCCCATTGGAGAAGAGTAGTGTCTGTCTCTTTTTTCTTCCTTGACTCTTTTCTTCTTTCTTCCTTTCTGTTCTTTCCCTCCCTTTCTCTTTCTTTTTCTTCCTCCCTCCCTCCCTCCCTTCCTCTCATTCTTTCACTCTTTCTGTTGATGTTCTTTAAGAATTCTGTAAAGAGGATATTTTTGGATATAAATATACGTATAGGGAGAAGTACTTTATTTTAACAATATACTATTTATCTATCTTTGCCTTTATGGTTTCCTTTTGTGTGTCTCAAGAAATCCCTTGTCACATCAGGATGGTGAGGACAGTGCTCCCTGTTACCCTGTAAAAGCTCTGTTGTTTCATGTTTCTCACGATGTTTATTATCCGTCTTAGATGGGTGTTTCCTTTACAGTGAGATGGAAGTCAAGATTCATTTTACCATATTCACGTCGAATTGAAATAACACTCTTTATTGAAAAGACCATATTTACCCTCTGCACAACAGTGTGCTTTTTTCTATAAATCAGGAGCAACAGGCATGTAGGTCTGTGCCAGGATTGCACATTCTATGCAGTCATCCTGGCACCAATAACATATTCCCTTCATTACTTTACTTTTATAAGCCTTGATATCCAAACCTTTTCTTCTTCTTCAGGTGTGATCTTCTTCAAGACTATCTTAGCTACTCTTGAATTTTTGCATTTCCATGTGAATTTAAGGATCCGCCCATCAATTTTCACATACAAAATATTACTGCATTACAGTTGCAAGTACATTAAGCTTCCATGGCTTTTAATTTAAGGAAAATGAACAAACATATCAAATTAGTTCTTCCAATATAAGCACATGACATATTTTTCCACTTACTTTGTTTTGTTTTGGTTTTTCTTTTTTCTTTTCATTTCTTTTTGTGATCCTTTTCTTCAAAAGTCTGCTATGGTCATACTTTGTAGAATAAAGTCTATCAAGCTAAACAACTATGTTTATGGTTTTAAAAAAATTATACTAATGCTTCTGGTTATGATAGATTATTATATGTTAGACTAACACTCCTAGTAAGAAGTGTTCCTTCCCTTCTGTTCCCCTCTCTTTCCCTTGCCCTCCCTTCTCTTTCCCTATCTTCTCTTTTTTCCCACAGAGATGAGGTCTTGCTCTGTTGCTCAGGCTGGAGTGCAGTGGCACAATCACAGCTCACTGCAAGCTTGAATAATCCTCCACTTCAGCCTTTCAAGTAGTCAGAACTACAGGTGTGTACTACCATGCCTGGCTAATATTTTGCTTCTTCTTTTGATAGTGATGGATTCTTGGTATGGTCCAGACTAATCTCAAATTTCTAGCCTCAAGCAATTCTCCTACCTTGGACTCCTAAAAGTTCTGGGATTACAGGTATAAGCCAGAGTGCTTGGTCCCTCTTTAATTTTCTTTTTCCTTTCTCAGTAATTGTTTAAAGTTTTCTTTAGATTTATTTAATTTATTTCTAGTTGTTTGATAATTTTAATACTATGCAATGACAAATTTATTGAATTTCAATTCCTAATGTCTTTCTCCTAGTATATACAAATGCTAAAATCTTGGCAAAATTACTTAAGGATTCTGATAACTTATTTGCATATACTTTTGGATATTATGCATAGCAATCATGTCATTTGCAAATAATGAGAATTTTCTTTCTTTTCAATCCATATTCTTTTTATTTTTTCTCATGGCCTTATTGCACCTACTAATATATCTAATGCAATGCTGGATAGAAACTGACAGCAGACATTCTTATCTTATTACTAATCTCAGGAGGATGCTTTTAATATTTCGTGATTAGGTAAGATTTTGAAAGATAGCCTTCATCAGAAAAGAAAGTTTCCTTCAATTCCTAATTTTCTAAGAAGTTTTTCTAAAATCATGAATAGTTGTGAAATTTGTCACGCCTTTTCTACATGTATTGAGATGATTATATATTATTTCTCCTTTATTATATGAATTTGATGGAGAATGTTGTTTGATTTTTTTTTAATGTTAAATCATCCTTGGATTCCTGCATGGCCATAATACATTATTATTTTCACATATATTGCTGATTTGAGTTTTTCCTGTTTTCTTTATCAGAGCTGTGTCTATTTTCCTGAGAGATATTGCCTGTTGTCATTTCTCGTAACTGCCTTGTCAATATGATGTCAGAGTGATGCTGGCCCAATCAAATGACTTGAGGAATGTCTCTCCCTTTTTATATTCCAAAAGCGCTTATTTTAAACTGGTAGTTTATTATTTTTCTAAAACTTTTAAGGAATTTACCAGTGAAGTCACTTAAGCCCAGAGTTTTCTTTGCTAACAGTTTAAAATAAGGATTAACTTCTTTTACACCATGGAACAGTTCACATTTTATATTTCTTTTTACATCAGTTTTGATGAATTATGCTCTTTTTATATATTTGTTTTATCTAAATTTTCAAATTTATTGATTTAAAGTTTTTCATAACATTTTGTTATCTGTATAATATCTGTTGGGTTTGTGGTGATTACTCCTTTTTTATTTCTGATATAGAGTATTTGTTTCTCTCCTGCTTTCCTGATCAGCCCAGCTAGCTTTATAAATTTTATTAGAATTTTCAAAGAGTCAAAGTTTGGTTTTGTTAAATTTTTGTTGTACATTTATTTTCTATTGAGTGATTTCTGCTCTTTATTATTTTCTTCCTTTAACTTTCTTTGAAGTTAATTATTGTTCTCTTTTGAAAGGAATGCTTAGATAATTAACGTTCAATCTTTCTTTCCTAATATATGCATTTCAGACCATAAGTTTATCTCTTTGGGGTTTGAATCCTTAATTTCCTGGCTACCTCAGATGCTTTCTTATGCTTCCAGGTAGCCATTCTGTAATTTTATCCAGATTTTACACTTCATACTAAGAGTGTTAGTCTAACATACAATAATCTGTCATAACTAGAAGCATTAGTATGTTATAATTTTTTTTAAACCATAAACATAATTGTTTAACTTGATAGACTTTTTTCCTACCAAGTGTGACCATTGCAGACTTTTGGGGAAAGGACCAATTCTTTTTAGGATGTTGATGTTTATATTGTATTTTAGAATGTTGATTATTATGGTAATTAACATTTATTAAGTAACTAGTATTATGAGGCAGAGTAGCAAGAGTATTTTAGAAATAGATTGTGTGATTAAACTGTCTAGGTTTTAACACCAGTTCTGATGACCTAGACAAATTATTTAAATTCTCTGCGTTTTCTCATTTGTAAAATAGTCATAACAATAGCCACCTCATAAGGTTACTGTGGGAAAGTAAATGAGATGTCTACCAAAACTTAGCAATGCCTGGGACGTAGTGATAATGGCTAACACTTTCCAATAATTATTAGTTGCATTTTAGAGAGAATCATTATTAGTTGGGTTCAGAGAGGTAAAGTAACTTGCCCAATATCACACAGCTTATCAATGACAGTACTAGGATTTGAATGCAGGTCTAGATGTCTTCACACCAGACATCTGGTGAATGAATGAATGTCAGATAAGTTGAAAGAAGAGAAAGAATAGCAAGATGGCTCTGCTGTGCGTCAAGAATGAAGCTACAGGGACCAATGTTTGAGTAATGACAGTGCAAAAGGGAAAGAAAAGAAGAGATGAGAGGGATGATGAAGGAGGCACACGACCTGATGACTAACTGGATATAGGATGGGAGTGTGGGGAAGAAGACTGAGGAATCAGAACTGAGTCACCGTGTTAAGCCTGAGTGACTAGAAAGTTGATGATACAATAGACAGAAATAGGAGAACCAAGAGGGGGAGTGAGTTTTGAGGGGAGGTGTTATACTCGGTTTTAGACACACAGGGATAGAAGCATCAGTTGCAGATGCAGAATTGGAACTTTGGAAACAGAGCAGGGCTGTAGCTAGGGAAGAGGCAGCTATAGCTTTAATAGTGGATGTTTTCCCTAAATGAGAGTAGGAAAGACAGGAACAGAGCCCCAAGGATGAAACCTTGGGACAGAGCCAATGTTTATTTATGAGTGTTCTAGAAGGGAATAAATAGACATGTAGATAAGGGAACTGGTGGATGTAATCTACTCAGATTTTCAATAAGCCTTTGGTAAGATTCCATCTCAAAGACTATAAGAAATCAGGGGATGATGAGTGCATGAGGAAAGAAGTTTTGTTAGGAGCAAGGAATGAGTTCAGAAACAGAAAATGAAGCATAAGAATAAATGGATGGGCACTTCTCCAGGGAGATAAGCATAAAGGATTAGTACTAGGTCTTTACTCATGGCATATCTGATAAGGGCTTTACCAATAAAATCTCCATGAGTGCCGTTGACATGAAATTGTTTTCAGAAGTCAAGTACCCAGCTGAGGATATTAGACCTTAGGAAACTGTGTAGATGGGTAACCCAAACACAGTTTCTCTCTGCCCATAACTGAGGTCTGAAATTCAAGCTCAGTCCTGACTTTGGAGTCAATTTCCTCTATGATCTGGGGGCTTGAAGGAGCTCTAGCCAAACCTCCTGGGCCTCAGCATCAAGGCAACCCTCCTTCTGGGATCCAGGGACTATCCTGGACCCCAGCTCCAATATTTGGGTCAACAGAATCCAGCGATTGCTTATTGGGCACCTGTTGTGTGTTAGGTGCCATGTAAGTAGTCTCAGTTTTCAGAGGTTTCACGGTTGAGAGTCCTTGCTTATATTAGCTTTCAGAACACTATTCCTCAAGGGCTGGGAACCTGCCTTGCTCTTTCTAGTTGCTGTAGAGACACTATTAACGAAATATATACACCACCATGCACATTTTCCAGCCTCTCTTGAAGGCAAGTTGGAGCCATGTGATTTGGGTCAGTGAATAGACTGTGAGCAGGGTAAACAGTTTCCACCTACGAGTTCAGATGGCTAAGAAGATGTTCTATCTCAAAATTCCTTTGCAACCTTCCAAAAAGGCCATCCAACCTTCCCTGGACTTCATGATGGAGAAATAGTCCATAATTGTGAGTAAGCTACTGAGTTTGGGCAGGGGGAGGGGTTGCCTATGCCAGCCAAGTGTACTCCTTCAATGCTAACTAGCACGTTATTCCTCCCTGGGAGCTGGACTCCTGTAGTCCTGTCCCTACATTCTGGTTGGCTGATTGGCCCACTGTATCCTACAGTTGTTGTCAAAACAACCCTCCATGAGCCCCTATCTTGCTCTCTGCCATTCAGGAGCAAGTCTCTAAATCTTCTGGATTTGCTGGCTCCCACAGGCTGCCTTAAACCAGATACTGGGTCCCTCTGGGCAGCATTATCCAATGGAACTTTCTGCAATGATGGAAATAACCTATATCTGTACTATCTAGTGTACAGAAGCCACTAACCACATGTGCTTATTGAAGACGTGAGAAGTAGCTAGTAAAAATGAACAACTGTTTAATTTAATGTTAATTAATTTAAAGTAGTTGTATGTGGTTACCATGTACCTATATGTAGACAGTACAGAAGAAGTATCCCCAAAGCACCACCCACCCCAGGGCTATGCTATGCTTTCCCTTAGTACGTTCTGATATGCTGGTGCTAATGCTTCCAAGTGTAACCAACTTCCTAAAAGAGAATTTTTTTTAAAAAGCATCAGGTCTATTTCAAGATGGCCAATGTTTAGGGATAAAAATTCTATAACATTAAAATAAATTGAAGCATTTAAAGCCAAATCCAAAGAAGCAACTTGGATTCATCAAGTGGGTGTGATAGCTCATGCCTATAATCCTAGCACTTTGGGAGGCCGAGGTGAGAGGATTGCTTGAGCCCAGGAGTTCAAGATCAGCCTGACCAATACAGCTAGACCCCATCTCTACAAGGAGCTTTTTAAAAAATTAGCCAAGCATGGTGGCACACACCTGTAGTCCCAAGTACTTGGGAGGCTAAATCTGAGGTGGGAAGATCTTTCAAGCCCTCTATTTTAAGGCTGCAGTGAGCCAACATCCAGCCACTATACTTCAGCCTGGGTAACAGAGCAAGACCTTGTCTCTTTAAAAAAATGTATATTTTTGAGCTCAATGTCTGCTTGCCATAGTCCAAGGATTAGCAAAGTCTTGGGTACCTGAAACCATACAAAACAAGTGTCTCCTCCAATTTCACTTCCTAACTTAAAATTGTGTGAGAGTTCAGATGTGTTTTCTTTTTTTTTTTTTTCATTTTAGGGAGAAAAAACACAATGGAGGAGAAGAAAATCTACTGAAAAGAGGCCCAGAGGGAGGAGGAAAACACTACCACTTAAGGAAAAACATTAAAATTTCAAAATTCCTCAGTCTGTAGGTATAAAAAAAAGTAACCAAAATCAATACAGTAAAAAAAAAAAAAAAAAAAATGTTAAACAAGGTTAACAGAATGTTCCTTTGCCAAATCCTGAGACAGGAGACTGAAGGGAGAGCCCAGAGGCACAGAGAGTGGTTTTCAGAGATATGAAGCAACCTGAGAGTTCAGGCATCACCTAAGTGCTGGGGGGGATAGGGATCTACTCAAGCTAGTTTAAGGAAAGGAGCTTAATATGAAGACATGATGGTCATCTCATGACATTCAAAGACAAGGTACAAGGTTTTGCCAAAGCTCAAGGGACTCAAAACTGGAATCTCAGGTGTTAAATCCCTATTCATCCTTCTCCCACCTTTGCTCTGCTCTATCCTGTTGGCAATTTCAGACTTAATCTCTCTCTATTTGTACTGTATCCCATGGTTTTTTATGACCTGGAGTTAGGTTTTCTGATAATGATATGCCTTTTTTTTTCACGTTTCCCTCATTACCTGATAAGTGTCCCCATATCCAAACCCCATATTCCTGGGAAGAGACTTCAATTAGCTCAACTGGAGTGAATTAGTCCTCTTTTCCCATCAGTCGTGGTTAGGGTAGGCAGAGTCGAGAACCACAGAGAGCTCCTCTGAAGAGCTGTGGGTATTTTGGTTCTCTAAAAAGGGTAGTGAGTAGGCCAGGTGCAGTACCTCACGTCTGCAATCCTAACACTCTGGGAGGCTCAGGGGGGTAGATGGCTTGGGCTCAGGATTACAAGAATAGCCTGAGCAAGAGCAAGACCCCATCTCTACAAAAATAGAAAAAAGCTAGTGGGCATTGTGGCACGTGCCTGTAGTCCTAGGTAGTCGAGAGGTTGAGACAAGAAAATTGCGTATGGCCCAGGAATTTGAGGTCGCTATGAGCTATGATGCCATGGCACTCTAGCTGGGGTGACAGAGGGAGACTCTGTTTTAAATAAATAAATAAGTAAATATAAAAAGGATGAAAAGTAGAAAGCAATGATTGTCACATCTAATACCCCCTTACAAGAAGAAACAAGAACTATGGCAATTTCAGTTGCCTAAGTTCTTTTTAATTTCTATAATTTTTTTCTATACCATACCCTTTGCTATTTGAGTAACAATAACAACAGTTAGCACCTATCGAGTTTTTAACCGTGTGCCAGCATTGTGCTGAGAAGTGTTTACAAATACTATCACATTAATAATCATATGTATTTTAGGAGTCAGAAGGAAATAGAGGTTCTATGAAGTTAAGTAATTCGACCAGAGTCAAATGTCTGGTGTGTGGGGATCCAGGTTTGAAATATAATATTTGTCAATCAAAGGTTCTTAACTTCTCTTCTAGACTCCTCCCTACTTCCCATAAAGGACAATAACTTATGAAATTTGTTACCTCAAAAGATGATAGAGGCAGAAAATATGAATGTATTTGGATAGCTGATGAACTAAGGAATAACTATTGATTAAAACTAACAAGGGGACACACATATCTGTAAACGCCACAAAGTGAAAGAGCCTGTCCATCATTTTTATCATTGATCGCTGATGTCCAGCAAAGCACCTATAAGCATATTATAATAAATTTTTATTGAATGTCAACTGAAGAACTGCAAGGTTCATAAATTTAGAAAGGAGACCTTTATTTCTTATAAAGCTAAGAAGACTGGCCATCCTGACAGGCCGTAGCCTCCAGCAGAGACCAGAAGCAAGCAATTTAAGGGTGAGAATGATGAGACATGAATTTAAACTGAATGGTTGGCTAAGTATGCTTCTTCAACAGATTATGGGAGAAGCTATGAATATTCATGAAGGGGGTGTCTACATGCACAATAAGCAAACACGCATGTTACATGCATTCCACATTCACCTTGGGATGGAGACTTAACATTTAATGTATTACAGTTAGGCACTCTATTCCAAAAGATGAAGCAGAGGACATCAAAGTATTCAGCAGGGAGCCTCCATACACTGGCCAGAAGCACTCCATGGTTGGCAGTCTTTTGTCCAGAAGGAATGCTGGTCAGATGCTACCTCTAAATTGCAAAAACAGGGAGGAATCTTGCAAGTCTTTTGAAAGGTTGATTTCTAGATAACTCATAGGAAAGTACGTCCAATGGTGGTCAGTGAGGGAGAGGGTATAAGGAAGCGTGTTCAACCTCCCGTCCAGTCATGGCTGAGAACTCAGTTTTTTATTAAGTTTTCTCTAAGGTCTCCTTGCCCAAGAGGGAGTGTGTTTAGTCAGTTGGGGGGCTTAGGATTTTATTTTTGTTTCTCAAAAGAAAAAGAAAGAAAGATAGGTGTCAGGGAGGATACCTGTGACTTCTAACAATATGTCCCTTAAGGTATCTATTACCAATCATTAGATCTCTGGGCTGAACAAAACCAATCTTAGAATCCTAAGTTTCCTTTTAGGGGAAAGCTCAGCATATGGTTATGAAATAGTAAACTAAGGGAGAATCATCAAACACTATGGAAGTCAGGAATGAAGAGAAGCACCAGATATTAAGGATGCCCTGAGGATATTCCCTTGGCAGGGCTCATGGAGCCAATGATGGTGGGGTAGGAGGAACAGCATGAGCAAAGGCATAGACACAGGCATGGCAGACTGCAGGGGTAGATTGGGGGAGGGGTGGCCACAAGCAGTTCAGTGTCACTAAGAATGAAGTCTTGTTTCTGCTTTTTTATTGATACACAAAATTTATACATATTTGTTGGGTCCATGTGTTATTTTGCTCCATGTATCAAATGTGTAATGATCTAGTTAGGGTATTTAGGACATCCCCTCTACCATTTATCATTTACACCTGCTGAGAACATTTCAAGTCTGAGAATGAAGCTTCAAGGAGGCTAGGGCAGAAGGTGTCAGGGAGATGGCAGGGGCAGGTCATGAAAGGGCCATTTCCACCACGTTAATAAGCTTGGACATTATCTAAGTGATTAAAACAGGAGAATAATAGGCTTAGATTCATGTTTTAAAAATAGATCTTCCTGCTCTGAGGAGGATTAATTGGAGGAGGAAAGGCCTCGGGGCATGGATACCCGTTGGGAATCCAGGCAAGAAATGATGAGGGTCTGAACTGGGGCAGAAGTCCTGGGGAGGAAGGAAAGGAAGAATTTTGAGAAATACTTATTAGGCTAAATTGGCAGGACTAGTAATTGATAGTGAATAGAAGCAAGGGAAAGGAAGTGGCAACTGGGGTGTGGAAGGTTCTGACTCAGAGCCTGCATGACTGAGGCACCTGTTTGGGGGAGAAGAACTGAGGAGGGGTATGTTTGGGGGGAGAAAATGTGAAGCCCAACACATCTTACTTGGTGTGTTGAGAAGCCTCTGAAACTGCTGGGAGAAGATGTCTTGAAGGAAGTTGTGAGGCTGGGCCTGAGGATACTGATTTGGGAGTTACCTGTTACAGCTTGAGCAGCTGACATCACTCTTTGTGATCATCTCATAAAGCAAGGGCCTAGGACTGAACTCCAGAGACCAGCCTTTCAAGAGGAGGTTGGAGCACAGGAGCAAAAGGAGACAAATACAGAACCAGAGAATAAGAGGTTAATAAGCCAAGAGGGTTGTAGAAGAGAAAGACAGGAAAGACCCAGTCACATAGGGTAAGAACTGAGGTTTATTCTTTGGATTTGGCAATTAGCAAGTTGTTGGTAACCACATCAACTTGAGTTATCTATGAATCAGGGAAGCAGGGGCAGATTTCAGGGGATTATGGAGATAGAGGAGGTCTTTAGAGTCAAAGAGAGAAGACCACAATCACCCACATTAACATTAATGGCTATGACATCCAAGGGTCCAAAAGGAAGCCCATTGGCAAGTGCCTAGTTAGAAATGGCAAAGGTTGGGCAGCACCTGTGGCTCAAGGAGTAGGGCACTGGCCCCATATATCAGGGGTGGTGGGTTCGAACCCAGCCCTGGCCAAAAAACTGCAAAAAAGAAAGAAAAAGAAATAGCAAAGGTCAAAGTCCCAGTGGCTTCCCAGAGAGCACTTTCTGTAGAGTGTGGGACCAGAAATCAGATTACAAGGGGAAAAAGTTCGCTAGTGGTGAGATTGTAGAGGCTGGTGATTTGAAGTAGAAAAGCGTGGGGGAAACAGAATCAAAGACAAAAAGGGAAGTAGGGCCAAGCAGAGGTCGTTTGCTTGTTTGAGCTTTGTTTTGCTTTGCTTTCCAATCTACATAATATGAACATCTTGGCAGACATATAGGATTGAAAGCATAGAGAGCCTTATGCCCTTGTATCATGGGAAGGGTGGCAATTGAGGAACTGAGCTCAGGGGAGACAAGCAAAGGAATTGTGAGCACTGCTAAGAATCTTTAGCTTTGAAAGGTGGAAGAACAGTTCTTTTTAAACAATATGTGAGCATGAAAATCAAGATAGATAGGTATATACAAAAATGGAAGAGAAGCACCTCAGCTTTCTTAGTACAGAAGGAAGTGAAGTTACCTTGACTTTGGGGTAGATGTGTGAGCACGGAGAGACTTGAAGTTGGCAATGATGCCACAAGGGATGCAAAGGGGAGCCATCGAGAGATGAGACAGCTGCTAAGCCAGAGAAATTAGACTGGTGTCAGTAATAGTGTCAAGGGCTGGAGAAGCGTCAACTGAAATGAGCAAGTAAGATTGAACTGGGATGGTAGATACAAGAGAAGGATGGACCCCACTTCAGGTATAATTAATTAATAGAAATTTATTGATAATTTTGATACACCTGCAGGTGTACCTGCAGGGGGCTCTTGTGAGGAGCCTTTTATACTATTATTTTGTAGGGTCAGCAAGCTAGCACAATACAGAAGCCAATCATAGCAGTTAGCACAATTCAATACAGCTCAGGGGTCACAAGGTAAGAGTACATCATAAAGGTTTACACAACTCTGGGTGGGGGTACATACACATCACAAGTACGTTACTTCATGATCATAAGATGGGGGTCACATAGTTCAGGGGGTACAAAACAAGTTTGGGTAAATTTCCGAAAACAACTTAGGACCTCTTTACCGGGGGCTTTATTTGGAATCAACCCCTCCCTTCCTCAACCCCTCCCTGCATACTTCCTTAATTTCAGGCTGTTTCTCTACCCTTGAGAGGGCAGGAACTAAAAGGCTTAGGAGAGGTTTCTTTTTCTAGGATAGGGGGCTTGTTCCCTACTAGTCTGGGAGGGCATCAAGGGCTGGGGGCTTGGTTATTACAAGATGTAGTGCTTTAGAGAGATTGGTCAAAATTCCTACAAGAGATTAGAAATACAGACAAAAAAGTAGAAAAGGCCGATTTACAAATATGAAGAATTTAGCACTTTCTATCAGACATTTGACCCACCTCCCTCCTCCTCGCAAAGCTCTACTGGTAGTGATTTTAGGCCATTTGAGGGAAGGGGTGTAGAGGTGAGGAAGGCAAGTTCTCTGGCCTTCAGAGAACCCCGCTCAGCCATGGTAAACACTCCTAGCCTGAAAAGGGCTAAGCCACCAGCTTTAGCCTCCCACCCCTCAATCTGCTGATTCAATTCATTAAACACTGTCCAGCACCTTCAAGGTGTTAGCACTGGTCTCCTTTAGGAATGGTGGGGAGACCCAATGAATGAGATGCTTCCTCAACTTTTCAGCCTGGCACAAGGATTTATAATCTAATGCTCAGGCTCTTCCCAGAGGGGTCCCTGAGGACCATATCTAGTTACATCTATAGTTAACCTGTAAATGCTAAACCTTCACAGAAAGAATTAGGGGACTGGGAGGGGCTCTTCTTCTTCTGGAACTATCTTATAAGACCAGCCCCTATAATAATAGTTTTTCCTTTTACCAGCTGCTTAAAATATCAGAAGACGCATTCTATGAAGTGGATGAATCAGCTAATAATAAAGAAATACCCATGGCAAGCAGAGAGGCTGCCAAAAATAAATGAATGAGTACAACCCACGGGGTGGTTAAGCTGAACACTCCAAGCCCCACGCCAGCCCTCTCTGGAAGCCTCTGTGCGTCTCGGGTACAGGCAAAGAGGCTTCCAAGTGTTCTTAACCACACGAACCTTCTATGTCATTAGTTTTTCTTATTACCCAAAAGTTTCCACAATTATCTCACACAAAAGTGAGTCAGACATAAAAGCAAATGCAAAAATACATGCAGATTTGTCAGGACTGATATTTAATTACCACAAAAGCTTATATTCAAAATGCCTACTGAGGAATGAGTATTTCCATGCTAATTCTGGAGGGCTGACTACATCTTAGCTCCAGCTGTCTCTAACATCTCCAAATAATAGCTCAATATATTCTTTCTACCTTCTCCATCTTAATCCCTCCCTTTCTCCAGAACCCACTTTCGCCATAAGTCTCCAATGACTACTCAAGTCTAGTTCACAACTCGTCTACAGCCTGCGATAACATGTATATAATTAATATCTAATTGTGTGGTTTTTAAATTTCACTTACATGAATTTTAAAGCTCCAAACCAATTCCACTTCTGAGAAGCAAAAATTATTTCTTCCACCCCCATGGATTAGGACTTAATTCTTCTCTTGTGTTACTCATTTATGCAATGTGTTATGACCACCAATTATTCTGGGTACTGAGAAGGCAGCAGTGAACCAAAAAATCCTGGCCTCAGGGCCAGGCAAGGATATAGGTCATTCTTAGTGAAATGCATTAGGTACCATGATAGGGAACTACTGGGTGCTCTGGGGGCAGAGATAAATGACCTCCAACTGTGTGGTCAGCAGGTGGACATGATAGAGGGACTTTATTTAGTTCTTCAGGCTCAGTCCTGGAAATGGAATAGGAATTATTCAATATCTGGGGTGGTGGGCAAGGGTAAGAGGACTTTGGGTGTTCAAAAATCCAAAAGTTGGTTAGTTCTGGGAACCACATGTGGTTCTGTAAATGTAAAAAGGAGAAAGTCCCCTTTCTCCTTATGTGATAGACAACACCTTGAGAGTTCACCCTCTGGTCCAAGAGATGGGACAGCCCCAAATATAAGAAACGTGATGTGGACAGGCTGGACAGCCACCTAACCTGGATTGAGAGCAGGGAAGGTTTCTCAGAAGGTGGAACCTCAGGTGAAACGTCAAGGATGAGTAGAGTTTAACCAGCAAAGAAGGCAAGGGGAGGCATTCCAGGCAGACGGAACTGCAAATTCAAGATCCTAGTAACTCTGTGAGCTGCAAAGGATGTAGCATTATCAGTATTTTCCTTTTGCTCCTGGGCCCTCGTGATGCATTCGGATCTTTGGCTTTTCTCTGGCTCTACACAGTTTAGCTCCACATCCAAGCCACGGTCAGTATTTTCCTTCTGGGGAGAGGAAGAGAAAGCAGGGAAAATGAGAAGGAGGAGTGTTGGGCACTGAGGGAGGGGAGGATTCTAGTGAGGGTGGCATATCCAGCAGCTACTCAGTTTTGTGCTCAGAGCAAAGGCCCCTGTGTCAGTAAGAGCCTTTCTTGTTTGGCCAATCAGATCCTGAGTGTTAGTAGCAATTAACTCCCTTAAGCCCTGACCTTTACATTGTGAGCTTCTTGAGGGAACAGACCGTGATTTTATTTTTTAATCCACAGTATCCAACATAGTACTTTGTATTACATTGTATGGGTGCCTAATAAGTCTTGATCGACTGATTGACTATCTAAGCTCCTGGTTCCTGCAAGACTTTGTTCCTTACTGAATATTAGCTAGGATTCCACTCAACTAAAAAAAATCCTAACAAAACAAAACACCCCAAGAGATTCATTCACCAAATAATGCTTGCTTCCTTCAGTCTGAATAGCCCTCTGGTAAGTCACAGGTGGGTGCCAAAGGCTCAGTCTTCTAATATTCCTTATTAAATCCTAATATTCCAACTCAGATCACTTTGGGCAGGTAGAATGCAGGAAATGATCATTTCTATGGCCTCATATTTTTTTACTTTCACCAGCATCTATTTATATTCATTTTCTCCCTGCTGGTAACTTGAGAGCTATATTTTTAGTGCTTACCCTTAATTTTGTTAACAGGCATGTTTAATTATACTATGTACATTTTTAAGCATATCTCTAATTTGCTTTTAAATAGTTAACTTAATATTTTTACTTTTTCCCCTAAATATGTCAAGGACAGTAAAATATTTAACTACTTACTGAACCCTACTACCTACTGCCCATTTTGTTATTGTCATCTATAGCAGGGATGAGCAAAGTAACATCCCCAAGCCAACTCCAGCTGACCACCTAATATTTTAAATAAAGTTTTATTGAAACACAGTCGTGTCCACTCGTTTACATATTGCCAGTGGCTGCCTTTACCCTACAATGGTAGAGATGAGTAGTTGTGACAGAAACTATATGACCCCCAGTGCCTAACATATATACACTATCTGGCCCTCTATAGACAAGTTTGTAAACCTTTGGTCTACAGGTTTAATTTTGCCCTTTCTCAATTAAAGTAGTGATTTCCCTCTTTTATTTTTTAATTAATTTTTTTTTTTTTTTTTGGAGACTGGGTCTCACTCTGTCACCCAGGCTGGAATATACTGGCATCATCATACTTCACAGCAACTTCAATTCCTAGGCTCAAGTGACCCTCTGTCTCAGCCTTCCAAGTAGCTGAGACTATAGGCATATACCACTGTTTCCTAAAATCTGAATTTTTTTTCTTTAAAATAGTTAATGGTTAATTAAATTTATAGCTAGATTATTCATTTCTTTGCTCACCGTCATTTTTAATATTCCAGAACTTCTCTCTGCATTCTCCTTTTTTTCTTTAATAATTTTCATATATGGCTGGTACATTCCCTTAGTTTTGCTTAGCTAGATATAAAATTTAAGTCGACAGTTAAAGTTCCTTAACACTTTGAAGATATTACACCATTGCTTTCTTCCCTCTGTTATTGCTAATGAGAGACTTGCTGTCTTTGTATACCAGGATCTTGTTTTCTGATGATGGCTTTACTATTGCCTTTGTCTTTCATGTTCCATAGTTGAACTTCCAGTCTAATGTATGTTTACCTTTATTATGCTCAGTATCAATGTGTATTTTCAGTTGGAGAATTCATGTCTTTCTTCAATTCTGGACAAAAGTCTCAACGACATTTTCCTTCAAATCCTCCTTCTTTGTCATTATTTCCATTCCTGTTTATGAGATTCCTAACAAGTTATTTTTCATAGCTTTTCCCTCTTTTTTTTAAAAATTTCTGCCTGTTTTATTTCATAGCTTTTGTTCACTTAATGTTATTTCTTTGATCTCTGTAATGTTCTAAACATACTTCTTTTAAATCCTTTTTGGACTGAACCAGGTAATTAGTTTCACCTGGAGTTAATTGATCTCCTGATTATTTTATTGGTTACTTTTCTTATCATTAGCTATCGTCACCTGATTTAGTATTGTGCTTTACAGGGATCATTTTTAATGGGTGGCTGCTTTGTTTCATACTCTTCTCCTCTTCTTCCCTATCAGTAATTTAGTGTTTGCCTCCGTTTGGTCTTCCAGGACCCAAGTACTGATCCAGGCTTGAATAACAATATTAGGAGTGATACTATGGTATCACAGATTCAGACATAAAGTCCACGCCAGCTTGACACTGTACTGCTTACAGGGCCATGTCTATTTGCATCCAACACCCTGAGTCCACAGCTTCCTGTTAATCAGTGTTTCTTAAAATGTGTTCCTGGAACAGTAGCATCAGCTCCCTGGGAAACTAGTTATAAATGCAAATCTTTACTCTGGACCTACTGAATCAGAGTCTGGGGATGGAGCCCAGAAATCTATTTTAACAGGTCCCCCTGCTGATTTTGATACACACTGGAGTTTGAGAACCACTGCAATTAGACCCAGGCAACTGGCTGATGACTTCTTTTCAGCATCCTTACATTAAGAGGGACATGGGCCCAAATCAGCTCCATTCGTCAACTGGTGAGCCTGTTTGGTCCCATCTCATTAGTCCGTGTCTAGCTCTAGAATCAGCACCATGCTGGTGTTGTCTTCTGGTTCTGATCTATAGAAATGTTTATCTTATTTTTGAGTCCACTTCATTTCTTGTTGGCTATCTCTTTTCTTATTTGCTATTGCTGTGTTTAAAGCAAAAAGAATGTGTTGAAATGCCCTTTGCATTTGCAGAGATATCCTTAAAAAAGTCCCAAAGTATAATTCACACTCACGTCTTTGGTTCTATAATCAGAACATTACTGTATTCATTACACGTTATGGTATTTTAACCCAAATATTAGGCACATTTGTATATCAGCGTATATTTCACTATGCTTTGTGACCTAGGGCAAGCAGCATCACCTTGCTGAGCCTCAGTTAATTCATCTACAGAAGAAAACCATCTGAAGGTTTTCATGTGAGCGTTAAGTCCAGTAATACATGTGAAATAACTTTGCATAATGCCTGGCTCCTAATTGGCTCTCAAGGACTGTTAAGCTCTTGCCTTTTTGAATCTAGAACTTGTGTTAGGTTTAATTTTAACATTGTTAAGATTTAGACAACCCTATTTCCAGCTCACTTACCAATTTGCTTCTTATCCAAACTCCTTTCAGCACATTCCCAATTCACCAGAACATAATGATGTTCTAAAAGAGAAATGTAAGAGGTTCTTCCCCAGCTGTCAAGAACAGGGCCCCACCCCTTCACTCCAGCGGCTGGAAGATTTGGGTCATCAGCAACACTGCACTGCACAGCCTCCGAAGGGATGGATGCTGACAGCCAGCTCCCCAAGACTGAGGCCCTGCTGCACCCAGATCTGCCAGGTTAGGCAAGAAGTAGCAGCGTTCATGACAATAACAGAGACGACATTGATAATAATAGTAAAGCTATTGTATACTCAGCAGTGTTCTGAGCACTCGTGTTAATCTTCACAAGAACCTGTACTTCACAAGAACTCTTATCCCCATTTTACAGAGGAGAAAAATCAGTTTCAGAAGAGTTAAGTCACTTGTCCAAGGTCATCTGGTAATGAGTTGCAGAGCTAGGATTTGAATAAGGCTATGACCAGGCACTGAACCTCTCTAGGGACACCCTTAAGTAAGTCCCCTATGGGGCCTCAGCCCCATCATTCAAAGAATGAGGAGTGGTAGCTGCTGGTCAGTGATGGGCTGAGTCTAACCGTCTTTATTTTGCAGAAGCTCTGGTTGTTCACAGCCATCACAGGACATTTGCGTTCAGCGTCAGCAATTAGATTCTATCCAGGTTCTGTTTCCATCAAAAAATTGTAGCAGTTCTCCGAGAAACAGGGAAGAACAGTCCCCTCAGGCGAAATTGTTGGATCCTCAGGACATTTCCCCAGTGGAAATGTGGGGCTGTCTTGACGAATGTGTCTCAGAGCCACGGCTGCCTGTCTGCGTGCATTTGGGGCTCTTTGTTGCCTTCTGTCTGTGGTGGGTCTGTCTCTGCCCAGCCGCCTCTCTGACCAACTCCGCTTCTGTCACTCTCTGCCTTTTTCCTGTAGCAAAATTGCTTTCACGGGGCAGTGACAACTCCCACCTGCAGTGGAACCACCTATTTTGAAAGGGACCCGAGTTCACCCACAGAAAATTCTTTACTTTCACCGATTCTTGATTTCCTCCCCCTCAGGCAGTGCATTTTCTGTTCACATTCCTGACAAGGGCAGTCAAGCCACTCCCACCCCACCAGCTGCTGTCTGGCTCCCAGGTTCATGATGTGGGGCATCCAGGGGGCGGCAGGCAGAGCTGTGCCAGGCGTGGGGGTCACCAGCATCCGTGTTCCACACCAGGCAGCAGAGCTTCACCTGGGATGCTTCCATCTTGCATTGACTCAGAAATTACTGTGATTTTGGTCTATAGAATGAGTCAGGGGAGAAAAAGCAGAGGCCTTTGATTCTAGCATTCCGAGACGTTTCAGGCTTCCACACCTGGGAGGAGGCCAAAAAAAAAAAAAATAGAAAAAGAAAAATATCACTCTTCACTCAGGCATAAATGAAGGCAGCTGATACCCACTCACTGGCTGTCACAGCATCCTCCCCATTTCCAAAGTGCTAATTTATTAAAGCTGATGCGACCCCTCCGCTGCCTAAGCTGAATGTTGATCAGATTTCCGGCATGCACCTGCCCCCAGGCCGGCTCCCAGTCTCTCCGGGCAGAGTGGAGAGTGACAGAGGCTCCGGGGCCTCCAGAGCGATGCAGAGATGCTGATGGCCCACTCCACAGAACTGGCACTTCATTTGCATATGATGATATGTCCTGTCTGGCTCACGTTGAAACGCAGACTACCCAGCCATCATCCTGGAACTTCCTGCCTGCAGTGGCCTGTCTGCTGAGGAGCCACCTGAGAACACCTCTCCTCTGAGCCACACTGGATGTCCAGATGTCACCTGCACTTCCTTGCTGGTGACAGGTGGAGGGAGGAGTGGAATCAGGAGGCAGTAATTCATATTTCTTGTCCCCTGAAGAATGGAATTCCAGCTGTGGCCCTGTTTGGAAAGAGAGCCTGAAGACAGAGGCCAGGTGAGAAACACAGATGCCCTTGAATAACAGTTTACCCCTCTCATCCCATGAATGTGTACTGAGTCCCTGGGATGAGCCCGGAGATGCTCTAGGGGCTGCAGAAAGGTTGCAGACAAGACAACAGTATCCCCTGTTCTCTCAGAGTTTATTCTCTAGGGTGAGATAGACAATTCAAGAAGTGAATTAATATTAAATGAATCAGGGAGATATATTCAGAGTGCCCGGGGCTGGGCTGGGCATGCAGAGCAACATCGGCCTGGGTGGGCAGGAAAGCCCTCTCTGAGATGACCTGTAGCCCAAGAAGACTGGGTTTGGGGGAAGGGAAGACAGAGCAGGTGCAATCCCTGGGGAGTTAATACTCTCTGTAGACTGAGGACAGAAATGAGGGCACCACAACTGCAGTATAGCTAGCAAGGGGGAGGACAGGAGTGTCACAACTGGTAGGTTCCCCAAGCCACAGTAAGGAGTTGTTTTAGTCCTCATTTGCTATATTTATAAGGATGAAATTTTACAGCATTTCTGCATTCTACATTTTCTTAGGACTTTCTTCAAGATCTAATCTAATAAATGGATCCTACAAGGGATAAAGCCCTTACCTTCTTAGTTCGTCCACTTTTACCGCCCTCAGAATCAGTATAGCTTCAATCCAGGAGAGTAGAGTCCCCGCAAATCCCAGGGGCAGGTGACAGCAATGTCCACGTATAAACGAGGGGACACTCTGCTTTTGCACAGCCGGCTTCCCTGACACACTTCTCTGTTCTGACACCTGGATCTCCAGCTCATCTCACCAGAATTTTGATCTTGCAGACAGAGGACCAAGGTATCACCAATCAAAGGTGAAAAGATGACCTAGGATTCTCTGAAACTATCAGGTGTCTCCCTGAATTTGCCTCCCGTCAGGCCAGCAGATACTATAAGGAAATCACGGCTTCCCGTGGGCTTTGGAGCAGCCTTTCTGCTTCTCCTCCTTCCTTCTCCTTGTAATAGTCTGGCCTCACCTGTGTCCACTCCACCTCCTGCAGTCAGAGCCCAAAGGTTTTTGACTCTGTGTCTGTAACAACTCCAGACACATCCTCTTCTCTCCATTCTGAGTATAGCAATCCAGGTTCAGGCTCTATTGATTCTCTGCTCAATTTCCGACAATTACAATTGTTCTCCCTGCCTCCAGCTGGAGCCTTTTACTCCTGTTCTCCCTAATGCTGCCAGAGTGATCGTCCTCAAAAACAGATCTAATCATGTTACCCGTGGGTTTGGGAAAGCCATGGGCCCTACCTGTGGCCCATACACAGATTATGAGGACTGTTGGCTTTTATCTGTAATGTTGGATATCATGAAAATTATGCACAGACTTTTTCTTTTTTTTTTTTCACTAATCAACTTTCATTAGTGTCTGTGTATTCACTATGTGGCCCAAAACAAATCTTATTTTTTTTAATGTGCAACAGAAAAGAAAAAAGATTGGACACCTCTGGATGTGCCAGAATTGAGATTCTGTCTGCATGTGGGGTGCTCTGGAAGTGGCATCAGTCCCTCTGAGGTGTGCTTCCTAGGGCACCGCTCAGTAGTAAGAGGCCCAGCTGTGGAGGAGTTAGACCCAGCTCCCCCATACACCTGCTGTGTGACCTTGAACCTTTATGTATGACAATGTTTCCTTCCCCATAAAATGAGACCAATAATAATTTTCTCTTTATAGGATAACAGATTAAATGAAATAATCCATGTTAAGAATAATGCTTTGCACCTAATACGTGCTTAATAAAAAATTGCGAGTCAACAAATATTTACTCCGTAAATATTATGCTCTAGAATAAGGGTAAATAGGCAGCATCCATTAAGGAACTTAGAACAAACATGTGAGCAGATAAACCACTCAGATAACACTTGATCCAGACAAGAAAGAAAGGATGCAGGGTAGCCATGGTGTTTGGACAAGGACTGCGGAATGACATTTTTGTTAGTTTTTTTGTATGTTTATTTGGGAGAGGGTGCTTTTTTTTTTTCTTTCTCGAGACAGAGTCTTACTCTGTTGCCCCAGGTAGAGCACCATGGCATCATAGCTCACAGCAACCTCAAACTCTTGGGCTCAAGCTATCTTCTTCTTCTTTTTTTTTTTTTTTACATTTTTTCTTTTTTATTAAATCATAGCTATGTACATTAATACTGTCATGGGGTACAGTGTGCTGTTTTTATATACAATTTGAAATATTTTCATCAAACTGGTTAACATAGCCTTCATGTCATTTTCTTAGTTATTGTGTTAAGACATTTATATTCTA